>OY856409.1:420110860-420415860 GCA_963693085.1 Alisma plantago-aquatica
CATAAATAAAATGCAAGAGATGAACTCCAATGAACCCATTGGTCATGTCGTTCACATATCCTAGTCCTTCATCCTAAATAGGATTTTTTGGTACTCACATCCAAATCCTCGTGTAAACGGTTTAAGAATTTTAAATCCTTGTTTCCAAGTTCCCATCCATCGGGATTAACCTACGATAAAAAAGATTAATTGTTTCGGTTAAATCGACGAATTCTAAACCAAAAACCACCCATCTAAAACGTCGTGTAAGAATCGTATTTGATCAACACATGGCTTAGGGGATACTCCCCTTGCCTTGATAAGGGAACCACTCACTAGTAATGGAAAGGACTGGATAAATAAGGGGAAGAAGATATAAAGACATAAACCAAAGGACAGAATCTCTGAAGACACCAAATTTTGTGACAAGTAAATGGCTTAGTACAAGAACAAGAGATAAAGGCGAGATCCATATCTAGAAAAAAGAACTAAATTTTATTGTTGAATGTAAAGATTACAACTAAGAATTAAATTGAAAGAGTTTAGTGTAAAATACAAGTACAAAAACTTAGGACCGCTTTCTTAGTGGAGTACCCCCTCCTTTTATAGGAGACGGTGGGTTGGAAACCCTGAAATGGGGGGGGGTAATAAACAAAGGAATGACAACTGCTAAAATATATGCTGCTCGTGAGACATGAAACAGTCTTCTCGCTAGCTGAGATGGTCATCTGGGATGACATGGCATGGTCTCTAAAGCATCATATCAAAACCCTAATGATAGGGCGGAGACACCCTTAAACTTGATTGTTTGGGCTCGAATAATCGTCCAAAACGGTCATCTAAGGGTGTGGGATGCCCGTCTCATGCCTCTTTGTGTGTGATAAAAGAGTTGTAACCTTAGTTGAGGGGCGGCTTGGACGTTTCACTTAATAGGATCATGAGAGGGCCGTCTGGGCTATCCTGGATGCTCGGTTGGGGCTATGAGATGATTGTCTCGCTGAAGCGAGACACTCGTTTGGATTGTTGAGGTAGCATGTTGAGTCGAGGGCCGAAATGGCCATTTGGATCTGAATGTGGAGATCTCTAGAGGTGAGACCACCATTTGGTCCCATGAGATGGTAGTCTCATATGCTCAGAAGGTCAGATCTGTGCAATGAAGGAAATACCTACAAAAAGTAAGAAAAGAATTAAGTATTTGCATAATAATTCCAAATGGGAAAATTGTGAATTGTCCTATAAATTACTAAATAAGAGATAAGTTATAATAAAAGGACTATGAAAATAATGCAACAAGGTAGACACATTTGCATTCATCAAAATACCCAGATTGAATCTTTGCTCATCCTAAGCAAATTAGATTTTAAATTACATCTAATTTATACTCACAAAATGCCATTCCTCACCCTTGTAATATCACTATAATCCTTTCCTCCAAATTTTAGACAAGTTACTCATAATCCTTGAACCATATACCATAAAGTTCTATATTCTCTATCAAAACAATTATCATATCATGCTTCTAAATCAATATTTGGTAGAAAAATAAGCTTCATCTTACTTTTGCTTTGACACTCTCAATTTTATATTTTGTGAGTTGTTGCACAAAAACATGACAAAGAGGGGTGTGAGGAAAAATGGTCATCCCTCCTCTATTCAAATTGGGATATAACTTTTGGAGTTGTAGCTACATTGGTCACAATTTTTTCATGTGCACTTTTAGCATCTTTGATGATACACCCCTTTGTGGGAAATTTTTATTTTGGGAAGCATGCCAAGCCATACTAGATTTTTGTCTAGTGGTGATTCTTTGCTTATCTTTTTTAGAAGAACAATAGGAGAAAGGAAGAGGTTTCTTTGTGCAGATATCTTCAACATTTTTTTCCAGAGAGTGTCATCGGTTTAGTAGACTATTCCTATAAATCACATCATACAAACTTTATAGCAAGAAAATCAATTTTTAAATATAGGGAAAAATTATGCTTGGTTATGATGGATTCCATATGACTTGCCAACTATTTCAAGGAGTGATGTTTTCAGGGTCCCAAGGTGACACAATGGTTTCAGATATGGAATTCATAAAAGATTTTGCAAAAATATTTATGGAATGCAAGTGGGGTACAATGATAAACATTTATTCATATGGGCCGACTAGATAAATGCAATTTTACAACTAAGGAAAATAAAAAGCATAACTGACTAGATAATGGTCATGGAAAAAGCAACTACATGCAGAAAAAATAAAAATGCAAAATTATGCAATAAGGGAAAGATTGGGGATGGAATAAAATCATACGACCCACCTCCACTCTGGACTTAATTTTTTTCTGATTCCAAAGTGATGAAACAAATGACCGTGTATCTAGACACCAACCTGGAAATCCAGAAAAAATAGAATTTTCTTTTAGAGCACTAAATTCCCTTTCTAACGCATACTTGTTCATTAATTTTGGAGTTTACATGTAAGAGTTATGACATTTTTAGTGGTGTCCATCTAATTAATTTTAGACACTACTTAAATTGTGCAAAACATCTTCAGAGAGAAATTCATCATGAGAGTGATGATGCCATTTTCCTACAAAAATCCAACCAAACATAATTAAAATTCCAAATAAAGAAAGAAAATCTAAATAAAATTAATTTTAAAATACATTTCCACCTCCATAAAGATGGTAGTGGTGATAATGCTACTAAATACTAACTCTCATCCACATAGGTGGTTTAGGGAGTGTAAGTGACAAAATTAATCAGGGTTGAAAACCCAAATTGGGGTTCCACTGCTAGGAAATAGGTGTGTCAACAACCTCTAAGGGTCACCTAACCAATTAAGGGTCAACCTAGGGTAACATGAAATAGTGAAGTTACCGACTACTCAGGCTCTGATACCATGTTGTAAGGAGTAGAATGCGGGAGGGGATCCACTCTTGATTAAATTTAGAGATATGAAACCATGCTATCCTAAAATGAAGGAAAGGATGAATTTCATTATTTCTCAAATGGTAAACAAAACATGAAAATCTATAACCAACAAAAACAAAAACTATTACAATGTTACATGATACCTCATATACAATCATTTCCTGCCATAAAGGTGACATGCCAAAATAAAAGGTATATATTTAGTAACATGTAGTTACGAGTGCACATGGTAGCCCAACCATTCCAAGATATCCTTAAGTCCATGTAATGTAGGTGATCTTCTAAAGTCTTCGTCTTCTAATTTAGCTAGACCTAGGTGGAAGGGAACATCACCCAAATCATAAGAATCAACATAGAGGTCAACAAAAGTTGAGTATGTACATATAATAAACACTTTGAACATTATGTTGGGTATAAGTGCAAAAGAAATATTCCCACAAGAAGGGAGTTGTTTGCAATTAGGAAGTGAAAAAAAAGAACAAGAGAAATGAGGTATATTAAATTAAGATTTCAAGCATGGGAATAAAAGTGTCTTTCCATAACAGTTATCAACAATCTTAGTATAACTAATAACTTTTGCATGCATAACAAAGTAGTATAAATATACCAAAAATAGGACCATAACACC
This sequence comes from Alisma plantago-aquatica, assembly GCA_963693085.1. Classification (NCBI taxonomy): domain Eukaryota; kingdom Viridiplantae; phylum Streptophyta; class Magnoliopsida; order Alismatales; family Alismataceae; genus Alisma; species Alisma plantago-aquatica. The sequence goes on from OY856409.1 coordinate 420,114,384, forward strand.
ATAGGATCATGGCCTAAAATAAATAAGGGTGGAAATGCACACCCCAGAAAGAATAAGAACACCCTTTACAAGTATGGTTGTACACAAGTACCACTATTCTAGATATTCTAGTCAAACATGTATCCTGCATAAAATAGGGAGGCAAGACTAGTATTTTAGTCGATTTCTCATAAAAAGGCAATCATAGCAGGTGGGGTCCAAGAACCCATATAAAAAAGTAGTTCAACAACCACAAGGAATATGTCAAACTTTGAAAATATAAATGTTCAAGAAATTGAATTTTCATTATGAATAATAGTTCAAGAGATGCCTCATTAAAAAATATAGGTTTCATACAAATAATGCCCAAAATAAAAAATAGAGTGCACATACCTTAACTCCATGACTAGTTGTTAACTCCATTAATATACTTGGCCTCCATAGTCAAGTAATCCTCCTAAGAGTAGATTTTTTATATCCATTGCTAGAATAAAATTTGAAATTTTCATATGTGCACATTATTCCTTCCATACATTCATTACCATACAAATAATAACCATAAGAAAATATTGTAGGGTTTTGTAGAAGAAACATGTGAAAGCAACAAAACAAAATATATTTTCAAACAACCCATAATAGGATCTCATCGACAACAACATATTTAGAAAGAGTGTTCGCGGGATATTCCTTGTCACAGAGCAAGTTCGACGATGTCCCACTGCACGATGGTGTGCAATGCTCCTGGCTTACATGGACGATACTTATCCCCCATACTCCAAATGCGTAAGATCTAGAGACGCTCCTTTCGTGCAATAATGTACGTCGCTCATAGCGTGTATGGATAGTTGTTGACATCCTCCAAAAGTAGGCATATCAGCGTCTGCATCTCTACTTCGTCCACGCAGATGGACTGGAACTCCACATCGTGCTTCCTAAGCTAGAAGGAAGGAGTAGCATCTATACGATGACATGCTAGCATCGCGGTGCTCTCCTTTCTCTCCTGAGGATGGTGACAACTAGGGGTAATGTACGTGAGCTTAAACCGAAGCCTCTTTCAATATCTTGTAAAGATATCATCCATCAAGCCCCTTTAAATAGGAAATGAAGAAGCATGGTTTCCTAAACCCTTTGGTAAGCAGTAAGACTTCGTTAATTAAAATGCTCATGGATTAATTAGAATCATCCAGAATTAATTAATTAACCAATTAATCACATTAATTGACTAATTAATATTCAAATCCTTGCAATCACTCGGGATGGCTCTATGGGCATACATACCAACAAATACCTATAAAAGTGGTACTTACTTTTGACTCATTTGCTCATATGCTTCATATAAAATGATCAAATAAAGTATAAAAGTAACATCAAATTTCTCATGGCTACCAATGTTTTCCAATAACTTATGTCTTTTAGATACTTGACGACAAAAAATTCCAACCTTTTTGTCTTCCTCTTTTTATTTTATTATAAAAACACATTGAGCTTATTTTTTATATATTTAAATGTAATTTAATAAATATATGTACAATCGAACTTCAAGTAATTTAAATATAAGATATACATCATTCAAGTATTTTATACTCATGGTCGTCAAGTTATAAATGTATGTGTCATTCTTCCTAGTCCTATCACTTATATATCTTTTCAACATTCAATATATCACATACTCTACATCTTTTGGAAATTGGACAAACCTCATGGTTTCATTTATCTCGAACCACATTCCCAACTCCCTCCTTGCTGACATTAGCATTGATTTTTTTTCCAAAATTTTGTGATGTGTTGACCTATATATTTTTCTTTAGGAACTATCTATATCCATTATATGCAAGGTCAATTCCTAGATTAGCAATGAGAGTATTGTGAAGATGGTTAGGGAGATTTTTTAAGTCAATGGGAGGATGTTGGGGTACACGTAGAAGAATAAATAAGTAGAATATGATATTTAGAATGCTCTAGAACCTTAAAAAGGTTTGTTTTAGTATAATTCTATATTACAGAATTTGAACCCAACTTAGATTCAATATGTTTTTAGAGGAAATGAAGTTATATATGTACATCTACTGAAGTTTGTCTTTGAGGTTACATAGTCTAATAAAATGTTTAGATGATAGCTAAATTATTGAACTTATATGTTTCCAATGCAACTACTTGAGTGATTCCATAAATGATGGACACACTCCAAATGCCCGAACATGAAGACCCTAAACATGGAGTTAACCTTAAAAAATGTACAAAGATCATCCGTCTTATGTATTTATATAAATATTCTTTAAATTTTCTATGTAAATCACTTCTATCGAACACAAGTCTTGTAATTAGTCTCACTATAGCTGTTGTAATGGTGGATGAGAAGTTTAACACAATTCAGGATGTTTAGAATTACCCCAAATGAACCCTTACATCAACTGACTATTCCTAGAAAAAATAGACGTGGCTTTTACTGCACTAACAAATCAACCTAGGTATGAAATCCCTAAGTTTTTACCAAAACCTTGTGCAATAATACCACCATCAAGGGACAGGTTCTATCACAGTATAGTTACAGATCGAATCCCAAGGGAAAATGTTTTTAAGAATCTTTCTAGTCGTATCTAGTTGAATCAAGACTAATATTTAGAACAAGAGTTGATTAGGGTTTAGTTAGACTAATTGCAAGGAAAGTAAGAGAGAAGGATTAAAAATGAGTTTAGATTAATGATGGGAATCACTGGGGTGGAATCGAGGTTCACAACCACTACACATGCAAACATATCCAAAACACACCCAAGAAATATACAACTATCCAAATGGAGTAGCAAAGGATCTGTTATGAAATAGAGTTTGCGTAAGCATCTCTATGGGCTCGATGTCTCATTACCCACGGGTCACACACATACTACTCTGGAGATATCCCTTCAGAATTTCTCATCCAGGCATCAACCACATTAATCAATATTCAAATCTTAAGTATTGAAGTTCTCGCAACAAAGGAATATAATAGATCATGCAAGGTAGGTGATCAATCCACAAAGCATGTATTAAATGATTAACAACGAAATGGAAAGTTATATACAAGCCATGGAATGTTATAAAATGGAAATGTAAGCATGGGTTGCGAGGCTTGTCCCCAAACCCCAGTGAAATGGACTACTCACTCATCATGATAGAAATAAAAAGAATAAGAGAGATAGAATATTCTTATGTGGTCATGGTGAAGAATATGGACACAGCTCGGTGGAGAAACGATCTTCTACATGATGGTGGGGCAGATCTATACGAGGAGGGGAAGAACACCAAGACGGACAAGGATGATGTTCTCTCTCCCTCTTCCTTCTCTTCTTGTTCTCTTACTCGCAGGAGATGGAACAGTAGATGGCTAATGGATGAAGGTGCTACAGATATGAAGTCCCACCACTTTTGTGGCTAGGAGACAAATCTTGATGGAGCAGAGATGGCGAAGTAGCAAGGAAACCATGAAGGTAGTCTTTGGGAGCAGAGATCATCTTCCTTGATTGGACACAAAGTGGCAGCCTGTCAGTGTGGTTGGAGCGGAAGCGATGTCTCTAATGAACGAGGGGGTCATCTATTTATAAGTGTAGATCTGGAGAGGACCGACTTAGTTGTTGAGGTCTTGGCCTTGAGTAGTAGTTGCGGTACTCCTTGGCATGACCGTGTCGAGTGTGTGTCTGACCATGGCCAGATTCCATGGTCATGTTGTATCGATCGATATATTTGTGTCGTGGTCATGGTGATTTTGTGGTCGAGGCGTTTATGATGCGGTCACGAGGAGTTTGTCATAGTCGATGTGTGTGAAGTCCCCGGATTTTCAACTTCTCAAAACCCCATGGAGATGAGAAGACAAAATCTGAAAACGTTAGCAATTATATCAAAAAGCGATGTGGAAGCATAATACACATACTCAACATTCAACATGTTTATTTATACAACATGAATTAAATTTACATATTGAAAGAAGATTTACAAGTCTAGTAACATGTATGCTAACATGATCTACACAATAGGTACAACTTGGACAACTGATCACGCCCATCTTTTTCCTCCCATGCTATCTCTGAACCTAAAACATACGTGAAACAGCTAATCAACACACAAGGTGTTGTGCACGTGGGTAGAAAGATACATACTAATATGTTTGCATAATTGAAATAACTTGAGAAAGAAAGATTAAAAGAAAACATTATTTAAAGCGATAATCAGGAAACATTCCTTTTATTACATTCACTTTGATGCGGTTGTAATACACATACTTGCACTTGACTTACATCTAGTGTGGGCAATATAATATCATCATACATCTAACATGGGCCAAGGAATCTTACATCCATGTTAGGAAACATACATCCACACCAGGCTATGTGCTCTAGTAGCTACAACCCATCATACTCATTTATGTTCTATTAGATTTGGTGAAGTGTAAACAAGCAATCATATCCAAATACGAGCATTCAAGATATCACATATTATAGGCAACCAGAAAACTAGTCTTATACTTAATAAAACCCACATACCTGAGTTCAGAGAATTCTAATCATATCCATGATCATCTAGATAACTGGTCAGCACCTGATTAAAATAAGACCACATACTATCATCAGATTCTCATCATCTTAACCCTAGTCGTGTTCATTAGGGTTTATATTATCTCATTAGGATATTCCAACGTTTACTTGGATTATTGTCTTATATTTATCTTACTAATGTCATTTTCCAGATTATGATTCATTATCTGAATATTAGGTTCCATATCTTTTTTGTACACATATTGACCCTAGTTTATATACATTATTCAATTTAGTGTTACAACCCATGTATTACAGGTCATCTTAATATAACATGAATTATATGCATATAACTGATCTCATATTTATATATTATATTCCAGTTACAAATTTGAGGGTTTTATGTGAATCTCATCATTTATTGAGCATGTATGCATTTAATACATTATCTTTAGTGTTATTAGCCCTAATTAGCCATATTAATCAAATTATATGGTTTCGTACATCAACATTACCATATTTGACATCATATGCATTATAAACATGATTATAGACTTACTAACATTTTTCCATAATTTAATATCTTCATTTGATATTTATTACTCATGAACTAAGCATTTTACAACTAATAAGATATCACTGATATTAATGCATCAAAAGCCTGATATTATGATTTCATATTGTTCTACGCATTTTTCTAAGAATTTAGGTACCTTATTTGCATTTTTCTGATCACTGTGCTATTTTCTACAAATTATATGAGAACTGGATATTTACTTAATTATTTACCTGATCGGGCCAACAAAAATCGGCCACGTGTCTTCTAGGTGGCACGGCTCCTTGGCTTTACTGGGGTCCGGCCGGTTTAAGGGTTTTGAACCCGATTTAAGATGATTCGGTCGGTTCATTGCTTCCGCCCCTCACCCTTCTTCTCACGCCCTACGCGATCGGAACGCAGGGTCTGTGGGACTCTGTCTCGCGGCCGGCTGCTTCATGTTCCATCCTCGGCGAGAGATCGTCCAAGGTATCCTCCTCCTCACCAGACTTCGAACTCCTTCAAGACCTCAGTGGCAGTAGCAGGTGTCCTTTACCGATGGCGGTGTAGCTTGCTTCAACAGTAGTGAGGGGGATCGGCGACACTGGGTTCGATTTGTAGACTTCCGGTTGCTAAGGCATGGGAACTTGGTGTCACGACGAAGGAGGAAGGTGGCGATGATGGTCTGCAGGAGTGTCAGGCTTGTTGCACATCTGGTAGGTAGTTGCGGCTTCCTCAGATGTTGATCCATACCTAGCAAAGAGGATCTGTGTTGCAGGATACAATATCGTTAATGGCGCGTTGGTGGCTATAGGGATGTAGGGCGCCCAACGGTCGACAACCTCTTGGCTTGGTAGGACAAAGCCCAGACGGCTGCTTTGTTGACCCTGGATTGCATGAGAAGTGTGGTTGTGGTTTCGCTCGATGTCGTAGCAGGTGGCGGCGCCATGGTGGTTGTAACCGAATGAGTGGTTCAGGTTTCAGAGGAGATCATCTGGGTCTGGTGGCACCGTATTTGCAGGTCGTCAGGGAGTCAGAGCCGCAGTTGCAAACTCCTTCAGACTCGGCGGCGTTATCCGTTACGAGAATGACAGTGGTGGCAACTTTAGAGGCGTCAGGGTTTGGATCAGTGTCGGGGTGCTCGACGACGTCACAGTAGGAGCTCGGTTGCAAGGATTGGTGGCCAAACTCGAAGAAGGTTGTAGAGACGAAGCCATGGATGATGAAGCTCCGATGCGATCTAATGGTTTCCCCTCAAGCCTGAAGCCACAAAGTTGCTGGAAAAGAGAGGGAACCGTTCTCCTCGCCAAGTCACAGAAAGGGGGAAGTGTGTGGTTAGCTTGTTCAGGTTGTCACATAGATATTACCTTGGTCAACAAATTTCAATGCTCTCCCCAACTTAATCGGATCTAAGATGACGCATTATGTTCCTCCATCTTCGGAGGTGAGGGACAACCTCACAAATAGTCAACTTCATAGGCTTCGTGGCACATACAGAATAGAAATGTTGTGTGGTAGGATAGTAAACACGTGACCTAAGTCATACTATATACTAGTATTTGAAATCATCAAGTATGCCCTGATTATTTTCTCAAACTTTGAACTTGCATATCTTTTGATAGCATCCCCCAGAAATCATAAATTTTAGACATAGGATCACAATGACACAAGCTAAATTAATATTTTTTTTGTCTCAAAATCCATTACTTGATCTTGCAAATAAATTCCTCACACAACCCTATAAATAAATGTATAAATCTTAAATTTATTTCCAATCATCATCAAGAATATCTCAAGTCATACCTTTTAGGTGGAAATAGTTCATAATTGAATAACCAAATCCTCAGTTTGATTTCAAAACATCCATGGTCTTAAAGTACTATATTGAGTATTAAAACCCTAAAATTCAGGGTTATCACAATGTGTTTGTGTTGCGGTTGTGGTGGGGTCTTCTTGGTTGCGGTCGCAATTCCTTGGCCTTGACCTGACTGTGCCGAGTTTCAGTTGACACTACATCTTAGTCATGGTCACGACATCATGGAACAAACCCGCCCCTGTGGGGGGGGGGGTGTATTGCTATGGGTCGTTGGGTCTGCGTCAAAGAATCCACTCACTGATGAGGATTCTTTCTGATGAAGGAACTTCCCATCAAAAATAGGGTCCAAATTATTGAAAGTTTCTTGGGCCACCGTCTTCTACACTGGTGCACATAGTGCAATGCTTAATCCTACAGTGGAGATGAATGGATTTGATCAAAATGCTAAATAATCATCTGAAACTGAGGAAAATCATATAAGAGCATATACAAGGGGTATATGAGAGCTTTCAGTGCTAAACAGGGCAGCGACTAAAACGAAGATGAATTTGCATTCTTCAAAAACTCATCTTACATGAGTTTTGAAGGTTTTGAAATCCCTACACATAATTATAGTGTCTATTTTCATGGCTATGAAGCTATTGATGTATATACTTTTTTTACTAGTAGTCTCACTCAGCTTTCTTTTTAATGTAATATCTCTCATGACCACCCCATCATTTGCAAATTTCATAATAAAGAAAAGATGCGATCTCAATCAACCAAAAAAACTAATTAATTTCTTAACTCTAAACAACTACATCAATAGTCAATTATAGAGGTTCAAACCTCAAGAGAGAAAGAGATCCATGCAGACATCTAGAGAAAATGATAACCATGGAAACCCTTGAGAAATCTTGAGTCTTGTGTTTTAGATGAAGTCAACTGGTGAGTTTTCCTTCATCTCTTAGTAGAAAATTAAGGAGGACAACCTCATTTTCAGTTCAAGATGTCCACAAAAAGTAAAGGAGGTGTCATTATAATTTGTACCACTCCCTTCCCCTATTTCTTCGATGCCAAAGTCATGTGAGGATAAGATTAGACATGAATGTTGATTCCTTATGTATTATATCTCTTCATAACTTGTATTGAATCAATAAACCTATACTACCCCCTTTCCATATTATGACCTTATTTCTACTTCATGTTTTTCAAGAAAGGTAAAGGAGGTATAATTGCAATGCATAATGCCCACACTACCCTAATGTTTTATCACAAAATGGTTTGAGGATATAAGAACCAAGGAATGATTATTATGTATAGATTATATATCTTCATATCTCGATATGGGACATGTATATGTGCTTGGATGGAGATTCAATGTATTACGATGTTACATCAAATTCTAATGTTACATATTGTTGTAGAAAATATGTGTGTTCAAGCATGTAGTGGTGCATAACTCCTTTACCACAGTTATATCAGTGTCTTACCTTAATCTCAGGTCATGGGTATTATCACAAAATGGTTTATTACCCTAAGTCCACATTCCTAATGGCTACACAACCAAAGATGAGTGGTCTTGGGCGGCCGTTCCTAGAATGGATCACATAACATATACATGAATAAAACTAGAAACATCAACAAGGTAAGAGACAACATGACATATCAAAAGGAACTTAACTAGTACCTGACAAGATCTTAGTTCCATATATCAACCCATATGAATTCCATTTTCATGAAATTAGATGGTTCCAAGAGTAAGAGTATTAGATTATCATAATATAGCAAAATCAATGACCATATAAAGATTCATAGTGTACATGTTACCTAAAATCTCAAAATGGGTACACATTAGCACAACTGTGTTAAGTACAATATAAAATACATAAATGTGTAGTTTTAAGAGAACATATATTCTTGTAAAAACATGATATAATATCAAGAAAGAAATAAAAAACATTAAAGACTTTCTAATAACAAGAAAGCATATTTTGGATACATTTTAGTTTTACTTAACAACATTTTTATGAGCATTTAACTAGAATCCCATAGGAAGGGTCCATGAGAGGCATATGAGGCTCAAAGTCTAGATGTCACCTTGTTTCTACGTGTGGTACCTAAAGACCAATGTCAATGAGCTAACTCTGTTTCAATATGCATTGGGCCCTTACCCCAATAATTCAGGCAGTTGCACCAAGTTTGTATAATGGAGAAGTCTTGGATCAAGGGCTCTAGAGGGGGGTGAATAGAGATAAAACACTTGTTAAAAATCCGTTAGACCTTCAAATTACTTCAACTAAGCACAATTGAAATAGTGAATTTTATGGAAATCTAAACATGCATAGAAAGGATGTTAGAGATGGAAACAAGTACTTGAACAAGATGTGTGGAGTGATTCCACTCTCAAAACTAGGAGAGTGTTATTTCACTACCTAGAGAGGTCAAGCCTAGGATTTTGCAACCTATGTATACTTATACTTCAGTATAAGACATACAATTTGACCTTCCTTTTCTGGGACAAGGATACCTAGCTTGCTTTTAAGGTTAAGGGAGCCAACAACCTTACAACCAAGGTCTTACCTATCTAGAGATAGAGTCTTCTACCTCACCAAGGTCTTACCCGCACATACAAGCAGCTAGACACCTTATCCAAAGAGATCCTCTTCTTGAAACAAGTCTTTATCCTTAAAGGATTTATCTACTCTACACCCAGATCTTCAACGTTGTCCTCCTCCTTCACTTGGAGAAGCTTTTTGCACCTTCTTCTATATCTTAAAGAAGCTTGCACCTTCTCCTTCACTTGGAGAAGCTTTAACCAACTTGATCTTGAATAAAGGTGTTGGGAAATGAGAAGATTTGAGAGCTTTACAAGTATACAATGAAGTAGCTCTCTCACACCAATCCTATCTCACTCATATGGACTAAATGAAGGGTAATCAAGATAGAGAAACAAGCTCAAGTGGACTGGATGCACTCAGCTATAGAAAGGAGCTTGACAGAATGAAGGAACAACCTTGGAATGAACTCCAAGAGGCCCTATTTATAGTTGGGGGTGTCCACAAGAGGGTAGGAACACTTAATAATGTTTTCTATCCATTTAGGGTGTTGCAACGGATATAGTTTCAAGTTCTACAACACTCTACAGTTAAAATCACTTTTTGTACATTTTTTGTACAGTGCAGTCGGTCGAGTTTTCATAAAGGTAACTCAGCCAATTCACTATGTGACAAAGCTAATTTGAATCATCAATCAAGTTTGTCCTTTGTGAAAGTCGACTGATCACTTGAAATCAATTTCACCTAGTGTAGGGATCGGTCAAGTTCTGCATATAGGAAACTCAATAGAACTAAAGTATTCTAAAAATCCATCAAGCTATCGGTGGAGTTTGTAACTCCTCCGTTTAATAGCCTGCAATGAAATTTGGAAAATGCCTTTTGAGTGATCAAGTGTTTGAATTAAGGGTTCCTAATTTTTTATCATCTTAGTTACAAGTCAAATCATCAAACAATTGATTACAAAAATCATCTAAGGTGATTTGCATTGTTTTCCACAAAAGTGCATTTGCATTGCTTTTGACTTGAACTAGAACAAGCTAGGGATTTATAGATTTGATAATTTTCATGTACCTAATACCTGAAATATATCTCAAAAAAACATATTAGATGCATATGAATGGAATGGTTGAGTCATATCAAGACATGGACAATGTTTGACACTTAGGTCAACATTCTCCCCTTTTTTGAGAGTGACAAACCATTCCTCAACATATTGAAAAAGATATGAATGTTAAACATTCACCTTGTGAATTGCAAGGGGATACATGAATGAACAATGTTAATTGCTCCCCCTCAATTCATTGATACCTATGCTTGCATTGTTAGTCTTTCCACAAATAATCGTAGCATATATATATATATATATATATACATATATATATACATACATATATATATATATATATATATATATATATATATATATATATATATATAAGATTTCAACACCAAACACGTCCTCTTGAAATAAAACTACAAACCAACAAGAAACAACGAGATGATAAAAATATTTTATCCCTAGATACACGTTGCCCAAATGACTAATACATGATAGTCTATAGAAAGAGATATATATGAGCACTCTAAAGACCATATAACTAAACATCTATGGCAACACTACATCAACTATGTCCTCAACCGTAGTATATATATATATATATATATATATGATTAAGATTTCAACACCAAACACGTCCTCTTGAAATAAAACTAAAAACCAAAAAGAAACAATGAGATGATAAAAATATTATATCCCTAGATACACATTGCCCAAATGACTAATACATGATAGTCTAGAGAAAGAGATATATATGAGCACTCTAAAGACCATATAACTAAACATCTATAGCAACACTACATCAACTATGTCCTCATCTTCCTCGTACTCGGGATGATAGTCCTCATCATCATCAGATGGTGTAGCAGAGACAATAGCGGTAGCTTCACTATCACCACTAGAAGAACTAGCAAGACCATAAAAACCATCATCATCCTCGGCATCCTCACCATCCTCAACATCCTCCTCAACATCTTGGTCTGGCATTTCCTCATCAGCAGGAGTTCCAAAAGCATGACCAGGCCATCGAGCATTCTGCTTAACCCATGACATGCCACATGCATGTAATGCATTTTCTTGCAGAAAGGTAGAAGGATCAGCTCCATTATAACCAATAAGCATAATGGCAGTGGGTCCAGTAGGCCAAGCCAGTAGAGGAAAAGCACCAAGGGTAGGAGTCAATCGACCATCAACAGTAGGGTTGGCAGTGGAATCAACATGATGTGGGGGTTAGGGTACATAGAACTAACGGTATGCATAAGAAACATACTCAGGGTCGGGGTACACTTGGTAGATAGGGTAGGGATGGTTGTGGGACAATTTCATATGAGACATGATCTGGAAGAGGTCCTAGTGAGAATGATCCTCAACCCTAAGGCTGTATGCCTACTGATGAATCATGTATCCCATAAGGGTTTCATTAGATACATAAAAAAAGGTGATATCAAGGTTGGGTGGTGCTTGTGGAGGTGACTAGGTGGAGGTGTACGCTCTAGGAGTGGTAGGGGAGTTAGGAAGAAAGGTCTTCTTGATTGTAGTCTCACTATATTTGTAGTGGAGATCATAGAAAAGAGACTTCTGAGTCACGAAGGCCAAAAGACCATAGATCAAGGTAGGTTAAGGGGGATGGGTGTCATAGGTGTTCTTCCTGGAATCAAAGCAGGTTATATAATGAAGATTGTATCAAGAATACTTGACTCAAATATCTTTAAAAAGACAATTTATTATAATAGAGGTGTTTTCTACAATCTTAGTTTGATTTTTATTGAGATGCATATTGCATTTTTCCACCAATGCAATAAGATAATTTTTATATCAAGGGAAGTGGATGGCAGGGTAGACTTCTTCCTATAGGGAACATTTCTCTTCTTCAAAAACTTAGGATTTTAGGAAGTGTAAGATCATAGCTTTTGTATAATGCCTCAGGGTCAAGCAGGTCATTAAAGTTAGGGTAGTTAGACCTGTACGAGTGAGTAACCTCAATGTCATTTAAATAGATATTCATGGAATCTTCAAATATTGCAATTTTGGTACTGACTATCATTAATGTCAAAACCTATTGTGTATTGGATGGTGGAACGATTGTGCTGTAGTTCAATTATAGATTAACATAACACTCACGGACCATCTGAGTGATAGGGATAGAATTTGAGAAGCACTGAGTTTCTACACACAATGTGCTAAGGTGATGGGTCCAGAACACCTCAGCGACCTCATTAATAACATCACTATTTGATAAACAAGGTTCATATAAAGCTCACAATGGGAAAGGATTCCTAAGAAGGAGTTCCACATATATATTTAAAGCTTGAGAGGATATAAAGCAGGTTCCATCATTGGATAAAATGTGAGGAGTAGAGGAAGAAGATGGATCTCAATTTGGGTTGGATCTTTTCCTACAGTTTGAAGCCATCTTAGGGCGGATGGATATGTAGAGATCACCAATGGAGAAAGAAGCCACCACGAGTAGGTCACTTAGCCACCTAGGTTGAGGAAGGAAGAGGCAATGAAGGCAAAGAAAAGGTTGGGAAGGGAAGGTCAAACCTAGGATTTGAGGACTAAGGCACTGGAGTTTGGGATCAAACAATTTTTCTCTAGTTGAGGGACAAAATTCAGCTGATACCCTTTTTAGTTTAGTCCAGTCATGCGATCGATCGAGTTATGTAGGTCAAAAACTCGACCGAATAGGCAGTTCAACTAAGTCCTTGGATGGCTGTCGGTCGAGTTTTATCAGGACAACTCGACCGAATGGTCAACCAATCCAAACCTTAGACAATTTAATTCCAAGCCTCTAAGGTGCTATATAAATTTATTTTTCTAGATTTCCATGTATTTTAGACATATTGAGGCACATTTCACTCATCATTAGGTACTATTTTGTGATAAAACATTCATTTGCAAAATGTACCAAAAACAAACAAAACAAGGCTCAACAAGCATAAAGTGAGAAAGGCATGAGAAAGACATATAGGTAAGAAAACATATAGCTCAATGGCATGTCAATATCATCAATCACAGTTATAAGAAATTTTGATATAATAAGGGTAAATTTCTCTCTAGCTATAGATTTAGTGAACATTTTTGCAAGTTGATTCACTGTGTCCACATGCGTGATATAAATATCTATCTTGGCAATGTGGTCATGAAGAAAGTGATGACAAACCTCTACATGTTTAGCTCTAGTATGCAATATAGGATTGTAAGACTAGTTAATTATACTAGTATTATCACAATATATAGGAGAAGCATCAAAATGAATGTTAAAGTCTTGGAGCATTTGATTCATCCATAGGACTTGGGCACAACAACTCCCAACTGCAATGTATTCAACCTCGATAGTTGAAAGAGCCACAATGATTAGTTTCTTCAAGAACCAAGAAACTAGGCATGATCCTAGGAAGAAATAAGTGCCACTTGTGCACTTTCTATCAATCAATTACATAATCAACATCACTATATGAAGTAAGAGTAAAGTCCCTTGACTTGGGATACCATAGTCCAAAATTTTGAGTTTTGGATAGATACCTCAGAATCCTCTTAACCGCTATGATAAGTGATTTTCTTGGACTTGATTGAAATTGGGCACACAAGCTAAGACTAAACATTATATCAGGTCTAGAGGCATTCAACGAATGTAAACTTCCAATCATACCTATATAGAGCTTCTCATCTACCATTTTTACTTGCTCATCTCTATCAAGCTTGGCGGTGTTTGACATGGGGGTGTCCATTAGCTTTGTGTTCTCCATCTAAAGCTTTTAAGTAGTTCACTGGTGTACTTTCCTTGGTTGATGAAGCTCCCATATTTCATTTATTTAATTTGAAATCCAAGGAAGAAAGGAAGATCTCCCATGCTCATCTCTAGCTCACTCTGCATAAGAGAACTAAACTCCTTACAAAGGTCAAGATTAGTCTCACAAAAGATAATATCATCAACATAAATTTTAATAAACAACAAATTGCTAGAAGTGCATTTTAGAAACAAGGTAGAATCGATTTTGCCCATGATATAGACATTGTCTGCAAAAAAGTTCTTTAGTTTCTCATACCAAGCTCTCGGGGCTTGTTTTATTCCATAGAGAGCTTTTTGTAATTAATAAACATGGTTAGGAAATTTATCATGTTCAAAGCCTAGAGGTTGAACAACGAATACTTCCTCCTCAATTGTAACATTCAAAAACACACTTTTAACATCCATTTGATAAAGCAAGAAATTCTTATAACTAAAAAAATCAAGTAACATTCTAATTGACTCAAGTCTAGCTACAGGTGCATATGTTTCACCAAAATCAATACCTTCTTGTTGATTGTAGCCTTGAGCAACTAACCTTGATTTATACCTTACCACTTTGTATCTTTCATCAAGGTTGTTGAGGTAGACCCACTTGGTGCCAATGATCTTTCTATCACTTGGTCTTGTCACTAAGGTCCACACTTTGGACTTCTTGAACTATTCCAACTCTTCTTGCATGGCTAAGATACATTCTTCATCCTTGAGATCTTCTACAACATATTTTGGCTCATGTTCATAGATGAAGGAGTTGTCATCTTGTTCTTTGTTGAATGCAACCGGCATCATCACGCTTTCAAAAGTATTACCTATGATGAGCTCTTTTGGACGATGCTCTGTAAACCAGAGAGTTGGATCATTCCTTTCTTCTTCTTTTTCTTCTTCGTCAACTAACACCCCTTTTCTTTAATAATAAAGTTGAGTTCTTTGAAGTGAGGGATCACCTCATCTACAAAATCATTACCAATATTCTTGGAAATAGAGGGGGTATTCTCAAGAAATCTAACATTAATATATTCTTCTACTTTAGATAAATCAATGTTAAACACTGTATAAGCATTGCTAGTAGTGTTATAGCCAAGAATAAAAGCCTTGTAAGACTTCAGATCATACATGTTGAGGGAATCCTTGGTATTAAAAACAAATCAAGGACAACCAAAAATGTGAAATAAATCAACGGGAGGCTTTTTATCACGCCATATCTCATAGTGGGTTTTCTTCAAAGATGGATGAGTAAAAACCCAATTTTAGACCAAACATGAAATATTAACAGTTTTGAACCAAAACTTCTTTGGAGTATGATACTCCAGAAGCATGATCATAGACATTTCATGTAGTGACCTATTCTTTCTCTCTACAACCCCATTTTGTTGAGGTGTTTGAATTGAAAAAAAGTTGTGTGGATACCTGGATTCCTTACAAAAACATTCAAACAAGTCATTTTCAAACTCTCCCCATGATCACTGTTGATAGAGATGATCTGACATGGAGCTTCATTTTCAATTAATTTCCAAAATGTCAAGAAAACATCAAGAGTATCATTTTTTGAAACAAGAAAGAAAGTCCAAGTATAGCGGGAAAAGTCATCAATAATCACAAGGCAATACTTGATACCGCAAAGTGATTGTGTAAACTTCGTTCCAAATAGATCAATGTGAAGAAGCTCAACAACTCTTTTGGTACTAAGGACTCCTTTGGATTGGAAGGAGGACTTGGTTTTCTTTGTTTGGGTACAAGTTTGGCATTCCTCATCCTTTTCACAATCCAATTTAGGAAGTCCCATTACCAAATTATTTTTTCTCAACTTCTTCAATTGATGCATATTTACATGACCAAGCCCACGATGCCATACAGAAATATCATTTGAATTGACAACAAGACATCTACCTACAATAGGCTGAATAGTATCATGAATAATAAGATATAGATTACCATTTCTAGTTCCCTTATATATAACATTATAGGAGAGGGAATCTAGAAGCAATCGTTCAAGTGGAGTAAAAACTACAAGACAACCATTATGACAAAGTTGACTAACACTTATTAAATTGTGATGTAGGCATCCACAAGAAGAATGTTCTTGATGCATAGTGAATCACCTACATCACCCTCACCTATCACTTTACCTTTGTTGTTGTCACCAAATGTCATTGATCCTCATTTCTTCTTTATGAATTGGTTGAAGTGGTTGATTTCACTTGTCATATGCTTTGAGCAACCACCATTAACAATCCATTTTCCTATAAGACCCATGACCTAAATTTTGGGGTAATCCTATTTTATTTGGCTTAATCATGCTCTTAGAACCTTTCTCTAATATTTTAAGATGTAATTAGGGCTTATGGAGAGCTAAAGTTTCAAGTTTGAGATTGTTTGGAGGCAGTTTGTGCTCTCTATGCTAGTTTTGGTGCAAATTGCAATTTACCCAAGGTAGGGGGTTGATGTGAAATTTGCCACCACTAGAGTGTTCCCTCTCTTTCTTGACATTATATAGAGGAAAAGGAAAGAGGAGTGTACCTTATTTTTGCCTTGGTTGAGTAGTATCACCCCAGGTGGTGATTAGGATTGATATGAGTGTTGAGTGCCTTGACCGTGTATTTTGGTTGTGTTGTCTCGACCTTTGGTCATGACCAAGGTTGGTTTTGAGGGTGTCATGGTCGAGACACATCCTCTATGTGTTGGGGGTTGTGATCTAGTAAGTCTAGGATAGTCTCAGGTTGAGATGGTTTCCCAAGCATAGGTTGTTTCGACCTAGGGATAGTTGTGGGACCTTGTCTCGACGTAGAGGTGATGTTAGTTGGTGGTGTCGTGACCATGGTTGGTGCCCCATGGATGGTTCCTGACTGTGACTATGTGGGTTAACGTGGTGCTCCAGACACTACCTAGAGTGTATCACCATGTCTTGCATGCCATTCTTAAGTGGTTTCATGTTGGCCTTTTGAGTGGACAAGTGTCCCTTGGGTCCCTTAGTATGTTGACACATCATCCCTTGCTTTGTCTCACATCATCCACCTATATAACCCCTTATCACTTCTTGCTTCCAACCCTTTTCAGCCATCTATCTTCTTCCCCCTTCTTTGCTTTTTCTTGGAGCTTTTGGTGAAGCTTCTTCAACCCTTTGATCGTGTGCTTGGATCTCTTGATCTTGGAGTTTGGATCTCTTTGTGGTGATCATCTTAAGTAGGGCTATATAAAAATAAACCTAATATATTATTGCACTTCTTTGTGCATTTTATTATTGTCCTCTCTTTCTAGATTTCTTCCTCATCATTCTGATACTTAGTGATAATCTCTAGAGTTTGTTTGGTAGAGACATCTTTCTCGGTTTGGTAGAAATATGAAACCCTACTCTATGTGTACCCGATTTAGTAGATGATGAGTATGGAGGTTCTTCTCTAAGTTTTTCCCTTGATCTTGCTCCCATGCATGGTGTTCATATATCTAGAATATGGATTGCTATTAGGCTCTATCTCAGTTACCTTGATCATAGTTTTCCCTTTTTTGGAAAAGGTTCTTTCTTGGTGTTTTCTTGACCTATGTTTTAGGGTTTGGGGATTGGTTGTTTGAGTTTTCCTTCATGGTGACCTTGGTTATTTCCTTGGTTTCAATTTTGTTTTGAGACATTTATGGTGCATCTTGTTATAGTCGCAACACTTCCCTCTTGGTGGTCACGACCGTGATAGCTATGGTCGAGATTCTTCCTTGTGGTTGAGTTTGACCTAGTGGTGTTAGGACAAGGCTTTTGGTGTTAAGTGATCTAGACATCCCTGGTGTTGGTGTCTTGTTCCTACCTTTCTTGAGTTGAGACTCACCCTAGAGTGTAGGGTCATGACCATGATGATCTCAGGTCACGACATGAATGCAAGTTGAGACATGTTGAATTAGAGACACCATTGGTCGATATGTTTTGTGGAACCCTAACCCTAGGTGTTGCGGGTGCGACATGACCAAGTGGGTGGAGGCCATGACCTATTGGTGATGGTTAAGACACATGAGTGTCGTGGTCACGACATGGACCATGATGGGTGGTTGCAACCTATGTGCTTATGTGGTCGACATAGGGTGAGGGTAGGTAGATGAGAAGCACATGTGAACACTTATTGATACTCATATATGAATGATACATAAGCCATATATAATTTTGTTTATAATTTTATCTAATCAACTCTAATGTCATTTTCTAATCCTTATACACTCCAAGATGTTGGAGGGTGATGGTTCTAGGGTTGACGGTTGAACCTAATATTGTAAACTCTAATCAATAAGAGGAAACCCTAACCCTAATAATGAACAATGATCTTGCTTGTTTCTCTATCATAAAAGAATTATGATGTTATGTGGTTATGTCTCTCTTGCTTAACAACTTCTAACCATGCATGTGCTATGAGCTTGATAATCATAGCTAGTGTAGGCTTTGGTGATTATGATATGACACAAGTTGAATATGCCCTTGTGGGGGATGTTGAGGCACTTGTGATACATGAATGATGTGAATGGGTCCTATGAACTACAATGACTTTTTGCATAATATGAGATGGCTTTTCCCAATGATGAGTTGAGAAATTGGTATCCCATGATATGTGGCCTTGTTTATGATGGTGTGAATGGAAATAATATAGGCATCTTGTGGTGATAGCATGACAAGATCACACGCTATATGTTTTATATCTTTTGGAGTTGTGTTATGTCCTTACTTTTGATAGAAATTGCTCTAGCTTTGTACATTATAACTTGATTTCTATTGAAAAGCATTGAAATAAACTTAACTAATCAAGTGGAACATAAACATGTAGTTCTTCCTTGTTCCATAGATCCATCTCAATGTCAACACTTGTTGGATGGTGAAAAGGGCTTTCCCTTAGAGGATGCTTGGTCATATACTATTGAGTATATGCAGTCATAGGATTGGCTGAGGGCCATACCCAGTCACAAGTGTGGTTGTGGGTCGTAGCTCAGTGATATGTTGCATATGTGGTTTCACATGATTGGTTGTGGGTCATACCCTGGAAGGAGTGCGAGTATGGGTCGTAGATTAGTTTCACTAGCATCGTGAACTGTACCAAGGTGGGATAGGACTTTCACTATTTGAATATATGTCAAAGGTTGTAGTTGACTAGTATGTCTCTATTGTATACTTGTGTATTGACCATGAGGTTTGCTGAGTTAATGGATTATGACTTTTCCATGAACCTTGTATGACACTGATTTTGACTTAGTAGTGGTCAGTTGGCTTTGGGTGTTATGAATCAAATCTTTGGGGCATAATAAAATACATAATCAGCTGTGTAGTACACTTGCTTAGGATCAAATATGAGAAAATTGGTTGTATCATTGCCTTACTTTTGTACATGTTAGTTGGTAGAGAATATACATGTTCTGCATATTCCTTTTGAGATCATTGATTGTTCTATTATTCAGTAATAAGTGCCCAATATTTCTTAATTTGATTTATTCAATAGATACATATCATTCAACTGAATCTATTCATCTGGCTTAATTCTATATCTACTTACTTTAGTTATCTGTTCTAATAATAGTGTTGGTAAAGAGTTATATCTCGCACCGAGATTTGGAATCTCACCGCATGGGTTTCCCACATCTTTTAGGTGGATGTGCAGGAGGAGGTAGAGATCGTGTAGCTGAGGTAGAGCAGTAGCAAGAAGGACAGTAGCAACTAAGGTTGGGAATGTTGCTTGAGGTCTTTTGTGGTTAGAGTCCTAGAATCATACCTTTACACTCAGGTCGTGGGGGAGTTATGTATGTTCCTCGATGGCGTGATCGATATGAGTTTTTGGTTTATGTTCCCTTGTTGTACATAGTTGGAAGTTGTACATGTTTATGTAAATGAACAATATCACATGTGACAGGTAGTCTTTTTATGGACATGTTGTAAATAACGATACTTTAAATATATTTCAGATTGCAAGTTTTGGACCCTTATGTAATAAGGGTGACAAAGGGTGTCACAATTTGGTCGATATTAGATCTTTAGGTTCATTGAGTCTATAGTGACCTAGGGCTAGGGTTTGTTTCTATTCTTGTATGCTCCATTTTGTCTTATAGTGACTTATGTTGATGCATAAGAAGAAGAATAAAAGCTCAAAGATGTCTGGAGAACATGAAGAGAATGTTGCTTAAAGCATTGTTGTTGCGCCAGGTGGTGGTGTAAGGAACCAGGAGTGAGAAGATTGAGTGCTTGAGGGTCCCCAGTTTGACCCAAAAAATCTTGAAAACCATGTCTTTCAGTCTCTTTTTGGGCAATTCATTGCTACAAAGACGCATATGGCGGACATGATGCCCTCAGCTCATTCTAGGGCAATATTTTGCAATGCAGAATCTTTAGGTACTGGGAAGACTTTTGAGAGGATTCTTCGTGTTGGGGTAGTGGAATATGATGGAATGGTTGATCCAGTAGATTCTAATCTATGGTTTACTGAGCTTGAGAAAACCTTCAAGATCCTTAGCATCTCGGAGGTGGATAAGGTGAAGCATGTGGTGTACCTTCTAAAAGAGAGTGTTGGCTATTGGTGGGCCATAGAAGAGGAAAAGAGGTCTAGAGTGGTTGTTGGATGGAAGGAGTTCTGACGTGAGTTCATCAGTTGGTACTTTCCATGAACCTATCTGGATGAGAAGATCTACCAATTTGAGTGGATCTGGTAGGGATCCATTAGAATGGGTCCTATGACCTGGAAGTGACTTGTTGCATAATATGAGATGGCTATTTCAAATGATGAGTTGAGAAATTGGTATCCCATGATATGTGGTCTTGTTGATGATGGTGTGAATGGCAATAAGATAGGAATCATGTGGTGATAGCATGACAAGATGACACCTATACGTTTTATATCTTCTGGAGTTGTGTTATGCCCTTACTTTTGTAGAACTTGTTATGGCTTTGTACATCATAACTTCATTGATGTTGAAAGGAATTTAAATAAACTTAACTAATCAAGTAGAACCTGGGCATGTAGTTATGCCCTATGCCATAGTTCCATCTTAGTATCAACACTTATTGGATGACAAAATGAGCTTTCCCTTAGAGGAAGCTTGGAGTCATATACTATTGAGTATATGCATTCATAGGATTGGCTGCGGGCCATACCCCAGAAGGTAGGGGCGGATCTTGAAACTGATAATAGCGGGGTTGAAATATATTTACCAGCTATTAGTTGAAATAAGAGGGGTTGAGTAATAAATTTTGTCTTTTTGGGATGAAAATGAGTACACTAGGATTTGAACCTGGGCTTACAGCCTGC
This sequence comes from Alisma plantago-aquatica, assembly GCA_963693085.1. NCBI lineage: Eukaryota > Viridiplantae > Streptophyta > Magnoliopsida > Alismatales > Alismataceae > Alisma > Alisma plantago-aquatica. The sequence goes on from OY856409.1 coordinate 420,135,859, forward strand.
AAAAACGTTGTGCTAACTAGTCATGATCCATCTTTTCCTTCATTACAATTCGCAGAGCTTTAATATGTATATGACATCAAGGATAAACATATATATGTACATTTACTTTGGATTATTTTAGTTTGGTGGGGGGGGGTTAAAGCCCCGACACCCCCTAGCTACGCCCCTACTGGTAGGAGTGCGGCTGTGGGTCGTAGCTCAGTGATATGTTGCTTATGTGGTTTCATATGATTGATTGCGGGCCATACCCTGGTAGAAGTGTGGTTGCATATTGCAGATTAGTTTCACTGGTGTCATGACCTGTACCAAGGTGGGCTAGGACTTTCACTGTTTGATTATATGTCACAGGTTGTAGTTGACTGGTATGTCATTGTTGTGTAATTGTGTATTGACCATGAGGTTTGGTGAGGTCATGGATTCTTGCTCTTCCATGGACCTTGTATGGCACCTATTTGACTTAGTATTGGTTGGTTGGATTGAGGTGGTACGACTCAAATTCTCAAGGCATAATAAAATACGTAATCAGCTGTGTAGTACACTTGCTTGGGATCAAATATGAGAACATTGGTTGTAGCCTTGCCTTACTTTTATACGTATTACTTGGTAGATAATATACATGCTCTATGTATTCCTTCTTAGATTATTGATTGTTCTACTGTTCAGTATTAAGTGCCCAATATTGCTTATTTTTCCTTATTCAATGGATACATATCATATAACAGAATATGTTCATCTGGCTTAGTTTTATATTTAATTGCTTTAATTATCTATACTAATAATAGTTTTTGTCGAGAGTTATATCTCCTGCTGAGATTTGGAATCTCACCCATGGGTTTCCCACATATTTGAGGTGGACGTGCATGAGGAGGTAGAGATTGTGCAGCTGAGATAGAGAAGCAACAAGAAGGACATTAGCATTTTAGGTTGGGAATGCTGCTTGTGGTTTTTTTTGTTAGTCCTCGAGTCGTCCATGCACACTCTGGTCTTGGGTGAATTATGTATGTTTCTCGATGGTGTTATCGATTTGAGTTTTTGGTTTATGCACCCTTGTTGTATATAGCTGGTCGTTGTACACATTTATGTAAATGAACCGATATCACATGTGATAGGTAGTCTTTTTATGGATATGTTGTAAATAATGATGCTTTATGATATAAATTTCATATCACAAGTTGTGTACCCTTATGTAATAAGTTTCCTGATGTTGGTCCGTATTGTAATTGGTTTTAATTTTTAGTGTTTTTCGGTAGTCCATTGAAGAGTTTCATTTTAATCTTGTGTCTTGTGCTTGTGTGACAAAGGGTGTCATAGTGCCCAATTCAAACCTTGGGATCGGGAGTTATCATGGGGACCCATTTCATATTTGCGTTGGTCCCCTTCTCTGTATAAGGACAATAAATAGAATAATGGTCATCACTCTTTAATGCACACAAACCATAGGTTTCCTATAGATAGATGACTCTCCACGGAAGATAGGAGGCCCCTTACTCTTTCTCTTACCCTTTCCCTTTCTCAAACCACTAGTGCCATCTTGTTTGATAGAGTGATCTAGAACTTCATTGAAGGACTTTTTCCCTTGAAGGAATTTCTGCAAGGAAGCTCTTAGTTTGTGATTATCATCACTAAGAGTAATGATAGTAGAAGATAAGCTAGCATGATCATCTTGCGCATGAAGTAAGTCGGTCTCCTAACATATGGATTTAGCAAGATAAGAATCTTTTTCTAAAGTAAGACTAGAAATTTCATTACATGGAAATAAAGGACTAGAAGAAAGATCATGAGAAAGTAATCTATCATTTTCAATTCTAAGCATAACAAGCTCATCAAGATAAATTCTATTCTCATCCTTAACAGAATTACAAGAAAGCTTAAGATCATCGTTTTCATTCTAAGTAAACCAAGCTCATCTACTCAGGCTTGATTTTCTTCCTTAAGACTATTGATGTTGTTAAGGTAGATGAAATTCTCTATCTCAACTCCATTACATTGGAGCTCAAGATCAAGAAACTACCCTTGCAAGGAATCAATGCTATAAAAATGCAACTTCTCATTTTGATCATGAATATCAATTTCACCATACAAATCATCTATGATCTTCCCTAACCTCTTCTTTTTAGAATTTCATTTGGAATGAGAAGAGTGGGTAGCATTAAGAATGTCAATGATAGTTTCCTTAGATAGCTCATACAAACTAACCTCGCTTACCTTACCAATGTATTCACTTGTAGAGGCCATGATTGTAGTATCACATTTTTCCTCAAATGAGCTTGAGTCACTTGAGGATGACTCTTCCCATGCGGCATGGGATGCATCCTTTTTTTTCTTCTCTCCTTCTTGTCCTTCTTCTTGTACTTGCCATCCTTATTGTAGTCCTCCCTTTTCTTGGAGTTTCTCTTGTGGTAAGACTTATTGGCCTTGGGGCATTCATTCTTGTAGTGCCCTTTTTGTCCACATTCTTAGCACATAGAGTGGAGGATGATGTATTTCATATGAAGTGATTTCCCTTGGAGTAGTTTGCTTCATGGTCACTAAGGGATTCATTTTCACTAGAGGAGGGAGGAGAATACCAGCAAGCAAGTTGTTGTTGGAGAATCATTGCCTCCATTTGAGATTTGAATGTATTATCTTTGATCTACTTTGATTCCTTCTCCTCTTGTCATATTCTTCTTCCTGGTCTAATCTTGGCTCATGGGCTACTAGTATAGAACCAACCTTTAGTGTCAGTTATTTAAGGCCTTTGGTGTCGGTTTCAAAGGGACACCCAAGTGGGAACCACTGAAGTCAAAACCTTCAGCGTCCGTTTTGACACCGACGCCATAACCCTTCACGCCACCAAAAATGTTCTAGCAAGGGCACTATAGGCGTCAGTTATTTAATAAAGCCGACACTATATCTAGGTTAAATATGTCGGCATTTCACAAAAGCTGACGTCATAACCCTTCCCGCCACCAATAAAACACGCCAGCAAGGGAACCATCAGCATTAATTTTTATATATAACTGACACTACCTATCCACATAGACGTCGGTTTTATACTAATAACCGACGCCATATCCCTGGTGCCATGAAGACCCACCACAGTTGTGGTACCTAGCCACATAGATGTCAGTTTTTTGCTAATAACTGACGATGTATGTCTTTGTTGTCGATTTTATACTGATAACCGACGCCTATGTTCTTATTTTTTTTTGATCAGTTTGTAGGCCTGTTGTATGGTTGGTCAGTAGGATGCAGAACCTATAGTTTAGTTCTAGTTTATAGCATCTATTGATATCAGCCAACAACAGGCCACAAACCTGCAAAATTAACAAGATGGACAACAATTTGTGATCACACTCATGTATAAGCACATTTAATTCATATTATTTTTCATCACACACATGTAGAAACCAATAGTTCCATTTCAAATTTCCTCCATTTTCACACACAGTTAGCAAGCTACAGTTCAATTCATTTCATCTCTTTTCACATTCAGACACATGTAGAAACATTCATGTATTGATCATCTTCACATTCACACATATGATAATTCAGAAAAATTCATTCACAATCACACAAAAATAATTATGAGAACAAATTTTAGAAATATCATTCTTTATTCATCATCGTCATTATCTCCATCAGTATCCCAATCATATTTAAAAATTCCCACCACTTGTAGGGATTTCGCCCATTGTTCTCTAACATCATGTAAATCTACCATCGTATAGGGAGTATGTACATCTAATAACTTTTGACCTATAGTGAAGTCAGTTTTAAACACCTGCAAAGAGAATGATGTATATATATAATTAATAATATATAATAAGATTGATATATTTCATAGTATCTAATGAGACTATATATAATACATGATGTATCGAATCGATTTCCATTATGGCATGTTTGATAATTAGGTCCATAAATCACATCACATAGTATGTACATGCCCAACCATTGTCTTGTGTAACACACTATTAATTGAAACATACAAAATATTCAAAAATACAAATAACCACAGTTCACATAAATAATATATACATTGGAGTTAGAAAATTACTTTCACTTTCTCCCAAATTAGTGGTTGTTTCTTTTTCTTGGGGACCTTTCCTCCAACTTTTTGAACTCATGTAAAGCCCTACATGTTAATGTAACACATTAAATTGCATAATTAAATAGTAATGTAATAATTGATGTTAACGGATATAAAAATATGAAATATTTCTCATGGGAATAATGGTCTTTTCATTGTGTGTCCATATAATGTATGCAATTCCTTCCCTACAGGATCAAGATAATAGACAATGAACGTCTTGGGGACAATAACTAGTAACTATCAATGCCTACTAATAGAGGTAAGAAAGTTAAAAATTAATAACTCAAAATCCACAATAAAAATGTAATTTCTTGAAGTCCAAATTATAAGCAAAGTAAACTTACTCAACATTAAATGGAGCTATTATCACTGTTTTCTTTTTTTTACCAAAACATTTAAAATAAGAAGAGCAATATGAAGTAACTGATGAAGGGTCTTTATCTACAAGACTAATTAAAGATGGAACCAAAAATCCCACATGGGAAAATAAAAAATATGTACATATCGTGTGTAAGTTGCTGCAAAATATGTATTACGTATGCACTAATATATAAGAAAATAGATCACCGTATATAAAACAAGGTATATGGATGTATAAAAAAGATCTCACCATATCCATAGCTCTATCATAGATGTATTCAGTCAATCATAATGAAACAACTCCAAAATATCTTGTATAAATAGATTGTTATCGTATGATTGACTGGTAGTATCCTCCAAAATAGAAGCATTTATAGGGAAATTTGGATCATGTTTGACTATCCATACTGCCATACCCCTACAATTAGGACCGAACAAGGCATGTAGGTCCCTTGGAAGCCAACTTGGTACTTTAGGAGGTTGAGGTGGAGGTGGAGTCCGAGATGTAGCAGGTGTCTTCCTTTAGACCTGTATATATAATTTTAGATCAATTGACTCATATATACACACTAAAAAATTAAGATAATGTAAATTTACCATACAATATTAGTATAGACGACATCCACTTTGGACCACAATATCACTCCGCCTTCTGCCTCACCAAGCATTTCAGAATCTGGGTGGGCATATGGCAATGGAAGATCTCTCCAATTGGGGAGTGCATTTATTAGGCTCACACGAATCACACCATCTGGTACTGGAGTCCCATGAAACATGTCCCTGGGAAGGGGTGGGTAAGCCGACACCTCTGCAATGACATATTCTTGACTTTTTAGATAGCATGGCTTCAAACCCTACAAATTTATGTAAAGAATGTTATATACATATATACATAAACATATCATCTTAAAAATGCTAGCTACTATGTCATAAAAATACTTACAATGGACGTGCTAGGTGGTGGGTCTACATGATTACTTCCAACAACCTCTACAGTAGGAGACGAGCAACATGCCACATGTACTATCTGAGTGGTAGTCTGGCACACCTGCCACTTGCTAATTGCTTCATGGAATCTCTTATCAAGTGCTTCCTCGACTCTCCTATTAATTAACTCATCTACCTATACATGGACAAAAGAAATGCTAGCTTTTGATTATTGAATTCCCTTTCGCAATAACATTCTAAAAAAAGAACATGTTACCTTAACATTTGATAATCCCGCTTTTGGGATTGGTTTGCGTTGTGATTGCCCAAAGAATGCTTTTATGCCCACACCAGCGCATGCACCCCTAACACATACAGGATGCTCTGGGTTACCCAGAGAAACTATCAATTCATCCCTTATGCCCTCAAGGATGAACTTGCCGTCCTTCCTCTGCTCATAAAGCTCCCGCTAATCGTTATCAATAGAAATTGGTAAGTAAACATAACAATAATCCATATCAATTTCTCTAAGAGTTGAATTTTACCATTTTTGCAGCCGCCTCAGCAGTTGTGGGCTTGGTTATATCTCCTTTCTTGTTTTGCCTCCCAACTATCCACATATCATGGCGAGGCAGAGGTGTAGGACCAATAGTAGAGGACTCTATAGTCTCTTGAGTAACAGTAGAATGAGCAGTAGACTCAACATGTAGTCTTTGGCGAATGCCTGCATAGCCTTTTGGACCCATCATGTGGTCATACACAATTATTGCACGCCTTGTGCTTTGAGCATTACTAATAACCTTGCTAGTAATCAAATTGATTTGGTTAGTAACACTAAAGGTTAATCTTTAATAGGTGAATACATAAAAACATATATTAATTAAATTGGGAGTGGCGCTTAATACCTTGAATTCAACAATTTTTCTTTTGGTAACAAACTCCTCCCAGTCATTGGGGTCCAGGTAGTTCCATTGCTCATTGGTTGGCTTCTTCCTCTTCTCATCATCTCGTATGTAATCTCAGGTGAGATTTGTCCTATAGTTCCTTAGGACCCTCCCACAACGTTGCATCACGCATTTACGATGCAACTTTTCATCCAGTTCAAATATACTCTACAAAATAGAATTTCTATTAACCAGTATCCTAAAAATTAGTAATCTACAAAATAGAATTGCAAATAATAATAACTCACGCATAGTTCCTACCATACTAAGTCTCTATTCCCCTTAGGAACTTTATGCCAAGATTCTACATTAAGACTACAATGGCTATGAGTAAGAACCCCAAGATATGAAATAAATGAGTTGCAGTTCACTCCAACTGGATTTCCTGCATAATCAAAATCCACAGCCAGTTTGGGTCCATTGCCCCTTTGTTGTAGTAACTTGTTCATCATAGTGATTCCCCTCACTTTTTCAAAATTTTTTGTTGCGCATCAAGTGCCCCAAGTTCTTCAGTGGGTACATCACCAACCTAAAATTTGAGAAAATAAACACACTTACAAGATATAACTATAAATGGACATATAGATAGAAATATAGGATATTTTTTTAAAACTTACATTGTGAGGCGGCACATTGATATCCTCACCCTCACAGTAGTCATCATCACGTTCATCATGCTCATGCTCAGCCATATGAAAGTATCAAACATTTAGCATTTGACATAAGTCGAAGATAATAAAACATTGTAAAGTTCACATTCAGAAAAATAAAACATATAAAAAAAACATAAACATGCATGCCTCTAATATTGCAATCTTTTATCAATTAAAAATCCTTCATTGTGATCTCTACGTGCATACAAGTCATCATTAGCTTCACTATTTGGTGGTGTTGGCAACCCAACTGAGAATGGACTGAAGTCATCATACTTACCATAGTATTATTCTTCATCTATATGATCTTCAATGAACTATCTTTTATCATGAAGAACAACCGACCATTTATCATTTGTAGGATCATCGATATAAAATACTTCTTTCTCCTGTGATGCCAATATGAATGGTTCACCCGTATCGCCAATCTTTTCAAAGTTCACTAATGTGAAACCCAATTCATCCACTATAACTCCTTTGGTGTTATCAACCCAATTACATTTAAAGAGCAGAATTCTGAAATCTACATAGTCAAACTCCCATATGTCTTCAATGACACCGTAATATGACATTTTAGCTTCACGTGGACTCTTATCCTTTGCACTTGCAAAAAACAATGAAAATGTTTGAAGGGTGGCCCCACTGTTTTGGATGACACTCTTATCATCTTAACGCTTTGTGTAATATGAGAATCCATTTATGTCAAACACTTCATAAGACATAACATTCAATTTTGGTTTAAAGGTGAGGCATTTGATAGTTTCAGTAAGATTATCTGGTGTTTGAGATAGTTGATGTAAGACATTATCTTCAAACCACTTAATAAATGTCTTGTTATGCTCTCTAGCAAGCTACATTGAATTGGTTTGAGGATATTATCTACTGATGAAATTGGTATGTTCCTCGATATAAAAAATCACTTCGTCGATGTTGTGTAAAATATACAAGTGACCTTGTTCCAACTGCTCACGGCTGATTACTTTCATCTGTGATCCCAAAATTCCTTTGCCAAAATGCTCCTCAATATTCTTATCAATAACTGGAGCATCATTACCACTCAGTAAGTCATTGCAAAAATCCATAAACTCTCTCGCCACATAACCCTCAATAATACTTCCTTCAGGCCGATAACGGTTTCGAACATCACTTTTAAAAATGCTCATGCATCGTTCAAAGGGATACATCCAATGCAAGAAAAATAGTCCCAACATTTTCACTTCCCTAGTCAAGTGGACAACAAGATGTACCATGATATCAAAGAAAAAAGGAGGAAAATACATCTCAAGCTGACATAGGGTAACAACCACTTCTCTTTGCAATTTATCAAGAGTATCAGTGCCAATAACTTTGCTGCACAGACTGTTGGAAAAGAAACAAAGTCTGGTGATTACAAACCTTACATGCTTCGGCAATATAGATCCAATTGCCACAGGCAATATTTGTTGCATTAGAGTGTGACACTTTCCTTTTTTCCTTCGGATCATCTTCACAAAATTGGGCTTGACTTTCTTCATTTGTGCTTTAGTTTTCCTCAACATGCCCAACAATTCTAATAATGACTTGTAAAGATTGTTCATGATAAAATGACTATATTATTCAGGAAACGATTGCAGAATCATGTCAGTGGCCAACTATTGACCAAGGGGAAATCCCAACTTGGATAGACTTTCCACATACCCAATCAAAATGAGCATATGGGTTCCAACTAACTCTTTCTCTTTCATCTTGCTTCTAAACAAAGCCTTAGAGACATCATATCTCTCCTATCTTGCTTGATGCTGATACATGTTCTTGAGATGTGTTACCATCTCCATGACATTCATGTTCTCATGCTTCTCTTGCAACTCATAGTTCATTGAGTACAACATCAGGCACTTGACATCCATGGCGTCATCAAGGTTCTTCTTATAAGCATCATTTTCATCCTTGGGCGCATTTGAGGCAGGTTCCGCTGGCTCTGGTGTTTCAAGGACATAGAGCTTATGCTCCTGCGTGAGAACAGTTCTCAACATCCTAAACCAATTTTGAAAGTTGATTCTGATAAGTTTGTCCTTTTCAAGGACCAATCACCATGAGAATGTGTGTGTTGTTTGCCATTTGATGGCTACAAAAGAAAAAGTTTGCATTTAGTCAAAACATTCACTTGAAAAGATTTGATAAATGAGATTAATTAGACCTTTAATTAATTATGCTCCCACTATTTTATTCAAGTTGATAGCCATCACTATTAACTCAGAAGATTGTAGCATACAACCTTCTAGTGAACCAAGATTCAAAATAATTGGATCAATGCCCAACCAATGCCGGTGTTAAAGACCAAATACTAAGGTAAGAAACTTTTTCCAATTGCATTATATGTAACTCTTGGATAGATGATCATGCACAACTCCTTGCCATGATGCATCTGTGTGGATCTAGGTACTTGATCCTATCAAGGTTCCCTATTTAAGTCCAACCCACAATCCAACACGATGAGTGTGCACCCTACGGAGGCAGACCCACACACCCACCATCACACTTCCATGAGATAGATAGTGTACCACGCGGAGGCGTCCCCACACATAGTCAATCAAGATTTTCATGTGTGTTGCTTTATGGAAGGAAAATAAAACTTAATATTATTAATTGAGGGATTTTATTAATACATATACATATCCAAACACCACATACTTATAGTACATATCATATACTACTATATCAACAACCACAAACGATAGACATGTAATCAGAAACACTAAAACATCAGTTATGGCCATACTATTGTAATCCTTTGGAGTCACATAGGATTACGGTCTGCCTAAGGTCTTACGTATCTCATGCAACAACACCTGTGAATCCACCAGTAAGGATCAACATTACAATGAACAACTTCATGGATGCTCTGTGAGGTTGGAACCCATATATACTCCTTGGAGTGGGATCTTCTAGTTACTTCTTGGAATTGGATCTTCAGGTTGCTTCTCCATAGACGCTCCTTGGAGTTGGATCTTCAAGTGGCCTCCTTACATCAAGTTTACAAAGACGAATAAATTGGTTGTGCCCTTTTATATAGTACATTGTTATATCAATTGGTAATGGCACAATAACATAATAAGGTAATGTATGTGATGTTTGCTTCATCAATGTATATTGGATATAACCATGTCTTACTGAGACACTAATGTACACCAAATTCATTTACAATTATGTATATGGGATGCCCTTTGGTCCATTATGAAAGCTCTTGGGTTTTGTGAGAGGTGGGTTCGCATAATTGAACAATGTGTGACCACCACTTCCTTCTCTATTTTGCTGAATGGTGGCCCGGTGGGTCTGTTTACTGCTGCGAACAGTCTAAGACAAGGCGACCCCTTGTCCCCTATGCTATTCACCATTGTGATGGAAGGACTTACCAGAATGATGAAGGCTGTTGAAGAGGTAGGAAAGGTTAGGCCTTTCAAAATAAAGAATGTCAAAGTCTATTCCCATCTCATATTTGCCGACGATGTTATGCTTTTCTCTACCGGCCATGCCAAGAGAGTTCGGGAGCTTAAAGCTGTGATGATGAAGTTTGGACACCTGACGGGCCTTTACATAAATACTATTAAATCTAGGCTGTACCTATCCAGGTCGTGCGATGCTAGGAGAGGAAGGATGCGAAATGCTATTCAAATCAAGGTGGGGAAGCTTCCCACACGGTACCTGGGTGCCCCAGTGGCGGGAGGTAAAGGGTCTACTACAGATTTCATTCAATGCCTGGATATGCTGAGAACAAAGATTGATGGCTGGGCAGCCTGTAGGATTTCTTTTGCAGGGAAGTTGGTGCTGGTCTGAACAGTCCTCCAGGCAATGATTAGCTTTTGGTGCGATGTCTGTGAGTTGCCCCTCCCTTTGGCGGATAAATGCAGACAGCTTATAGCAAGCTTCATTTGGGGCAGTAAAGGCCATGGAGTGGCGTGGATTACTATTGCCAAACCGTTCAGTAGTGGTGGACTGAATGTCACCGATCCCAAGTGGATGGTGAATCAGAGTCAATGTAAAAGAGTTGATAGGTTCCTTAGACAGAAGGAAAATATTTGGAGTAGCTGGATGACGGAAAGGTATGGAGACCTGCAGAATGGTTTTGACAGTAACTCTTCTAGGATATGGAGGGGTATGTGTAAGCAGTGGCAGGATATGCAGCAATGGTATAGTGTTGATAGTCATGGTTTGGTCAGCTCTACCAGGACTAGACCATGGATCAACATCAATACTAATGAAGAGGTAGCTTGGCATAAGCTGTTGTGGAACCAATTCCATATGCCTAAGTGGAGCACAACTACGTATAGGGCTATTCTCTCTAAACTCCCTACTGCTGACAGACTTAGAAGATGGGGGCTACCGATTGAAGCAAAGTGCAGCCTTTGTAACGCCGAGGAGGAAAGCCACCAGCATATTTTTGGCGGATGCAGGTTCTTTAGAAGAATATGGACTTTAATTGGCCTGAAGTGTGAGTGGGGGAAAATGGTGGAAGAGGATCTCATGAGCTTGGTTATGAAACTCAATGAGAAGCTTAAGAATAGAAGCAGCGCAGCAGTGGGAGGTTTTCTCCTGACGGGCACCTGCTACTTAGTTTGGGAGGAGAGAAACAGTAGGAATCATGGTGGGTTGGCTAGTGATGAGGATAAAATCGTTGCTAAGCTTGCTGTGGCTTTAGGCCGCGCTTTTAAATGTAAAGAAGGCTTCGCTTCAGGTCTGTCTGAGCAAGCTAAAAGATACTGGGGTTTTTGTAGATAACATCCCCACGTATACGTCTTGTAGAAAGATGGTTTTGGGCTTTTAGTCCCTTTTGGCAATATATTTACCTATTTCCAAAAACAAAAATTATGTATATGAAACAAGATTTATTGAGAAGGTTTAGAAAATTATAAGACATGATGAAGCCAGACAAATTAATAGAAACAAAAATTATCAATGAGATGGAGGAATACCTTGATATGTTGTCATGTAATGTCTTAGAAATCCAGTAAATATTTTAGGTTTCAAGAAGGTAAAACTAGGCATTGTTATGAAGGAACAAAAATAATGAATCAATCCCAAAAATAATGTCAATGCACAGTGTTGTGTTCACCTATAAACATTAGCAAGTCACATTACTCATTCTTAATGTAGAGGCCAACTATGAAACCTAGCAGATCACCATGTAAGGGTTATGTTAAACACATTGCAAAGGAATGCTTAAATATGTATTACATGTTTTACACTATCTTTCTTTATTATATGGTTGCAATTTGATGTTCCTTTCATTTTAGCTTAGAGAATATATATACATGCGTAAAGTAAAAAAATCATAATTTCATTATTGGTTAGGGAATGGTTGCAATCATAAAACTATTAATGTGCATATCTAAACCTAATTCCACATACGCTGCATGTTGCTCTTTTTGACGTTTCGGATGGGGTCCACTATGGAAAATACTGATTTTGCTAAGTGCACAGAAGTAAAATTTTATAGCTATCAACTTTAGATCTTTCATTGATACCAATCTACGGATGTTGGATGAGTAACCATGTGGCACCTTAACATTTACCAAGCATTCACAAAAAGCTTTCTTCTCCTTTCTAGACAACGTGTAACAAGCATGAGGTAAGCATGTTCTCCGATCGCTACTAACTACTTATATTAATTCTATCCTTATTCCCATTTCACATAGGTCCATTCTGAATTTTATCCCATCTTTAGTCTTACCTAGTATATTCAACAAAGTAACAATGATGCTATCATAGACATTTTTCTCAACGTGCATGACATTGATACAATGCCTGACTGCCAAAGAACTCCAATAAGGAAGATCCCAAAATATTGACTTCTTCTTGAATAAAGATTTGTCACTCTGTGTAGCCATGGTACATTATGATCTCTTACCAAATTCATTGGCAAAGTCTTTTACTCTTTCATAAACAACCTCCCATGGAAAGGTTTAGGTGCACTTCATTCCTTGTTCCATCCATTGAATTCTTTGCACAACCTACGATATGGATGGAATTTTGGAAGAAACCTTTGATGACTAAGATATACAGTCTTGCTGCCATATTTTAGTCATATTAAATTAGTGTTCTCTTCACATATAGGACACACTTTAGATCCTTTGACACTATATCCAGACAGATTCCCATATGCTGGAAATTCATTAACTGTGCAAAACAACATAGTGTGCAAACAAAATGTCTCTCTTCGTGAAGCATCATAGGTTATCACACCTTCAACCCAGAGTTTCTTTAAGTCATCAATCAGAGGTTCAAGATAAAGGTCAATATCATTTCCCGGTTGTTTAGGGCTTGATATCAACAATGACAACATAACATACTTATTTTTCATACACAACCATGGAGGAAGATTGTATATAACAAGCATAACTGGCCAAGTGTTATGTTGGCTGCTCAATGTCCTGTACAGATTCATCCCATCTGTACAAAGCCCAAGTCTTAGATTCCTGACTTGTTCACCAAATTTAGGGTACAATAAATCAATCTTCTTCCACTGTGGGGAATGAGACGCATGTCGTAGGATCCCATCATTATTTTTCTTAACATCTGCATGCCACCTCAAATTCTTCACATCTATCGGATTGGAAAACAAGCATTGAATCTGTGATATTATAGGTAGATACCACATTACCTTGGTGGGAGAACCAGTTTTGGACTCCCCCGAAGTCGTCAATTTATACCTTGACGCACCACATTTTGGACAATCTATCAAATCCACATAGTCCCTTTGAAATAATACACAATCATTTAGGCATGCATGTATCTTCTTGGCCTCCATTTCCATTGGGCACAACAATTTCTATAACTGGTATGTTGAGATTGGCAGCTCGTTTCCTTCACGAAGTATTTCTTTCAACAAAGACAAAAATGACGTGAAGCTTTTGTTGCTCCGTCTATTGTTAGCTTTTAGCTTATACAATCTCAACACAGCACTAACCTTCATAAACTTAGTACAACCTGCGTATAACAGTTTCTCCACATCATGCATAATGTTTCTAAACATAGGAGGTGGATCAGTGTGCTCTACCCCACAACTATCCAACATCGCATCAACGATGTCTACTGGAACTGGTTCATTCACATCTGCATCATCGGAGGCAATTTCTTCTTCCACACAAGCACTGCTATCGACATCCACTAATGTCAGGTTTGAAATCTCTCCATGCCAATGTCATTCTATATAGCATTGTACAATCCCATTGCACATGGCATGACTTTTGATTTCGTCACCAGTGCTGACTTTCAAGTTGTTACCGCAATGCCTACATGGACAGTAGAACCTATCTCTAGGTTGTTTCCTATGTTCCTTGGAAAATCTAATAAACTGATCAAGACCATAAATAAACTCTGGGGTGCAACAATTTGAAATGGACATCCATGATCTATTTATTCTATGATTAAAGAGAAAACAAGTATATATTAGAACAAGATTAGGGTCTAGGATTAAAAGATTAGGGTTTATGGTTAAAAGTTTAGGGTTTAAGGTCTTATATATAATAAATGTGTACCACCTATCTCATTCTTGAACACCTAATATCACTAGCAAGTGTATAATGTGTATTGGGTTTTCAAGAAAATTTCGACAACATTTCCCCATTTTTCTCCAAGTACATATGTACTTAGAGAACAAACGGTGAAATGCTGCCGAAATTTTCTTGAAACCCCTATACACATTATACACTTACATCCTAAGTGAGATTTAGTGTTTAAGAATAGTTCCAAACCGGGGACTATCCAAGATTTACTCCTAATGAGTGAATCTTGGAAAGGTTTCTAGGCCAACAAATACATGTATGTTGTCATTCTTATACCTACAATCCTAGTTTCATCATTCATATATTAGTTCTTCATTTATTGTTGTCTTTAGAAGCATGATTGGCAATATAGAGCAAAGTTCATCATTTACATTCCAAGCATATCACATGAGTGCATTAGAGTTCATCATTAAGCAAGAAGGGTGATTACGATTCTCAATATACTCAACAAGGAAACAATTTACCAATTTCATAGCTAGGAGGGTTGAGATACCCTAAGATCTAGATCTAATGGTTCATAACGAGCCTGTGATAAAATATTGAGCTTGACGCACTACCTAAGGATGGAACTTAGTCCAATATGATTTAGATCTACTACATCATCATCTAATTAGATTTATTTGTCTATGCTTATTCACTCTTTTCCCTGCTATTATTACATATAGCTAGGGCTAATTACCTGATTTACTTCAAATTTGGTAGATTTTCTAATGGGACTATGATGAACCCAAAATTATAATTAGATTCTAAGTTTGAGCTAGGGGATTATGTGATTCATAATATTAGATACCTAGGGTGATTAATGAATTAATAATTATTTGACAGGAGTTAGATTACCAAATTTTATAGGAGTATATAATATATCACTACATATTAATATACCAAGTAATGGAGAATAGATGAACA
The DNA here is from genome assembly GCA_963693085.1 of Alisma plantago-aquatica. Lineage (NCBI taxonomy): Eukaryota > Viridiplantae > Streptophyta > Magnoliopsida > Alismatales > Alismataceae > Alisma > Alisma plantago-aquatica. The sequence continues at coordinate 420,151,265 of OY856409.1, forward strand.
CATATTGAGTAAATTGATATTTAGTCCACTTGTACATTATTGCATAACCATGGCCAAGTTGTGTACATAATTAATTTAATATTTAGTATGATATTTTATCATCATGTGTAGGAGTCATATTAGGATTTCACATTGTTAGGAGTCAAATTTGTAATTTAAAATTATTGGACATGTTTATTTTAGAATAAAATTCTTGAGATGTTACAAAAGTCCATGTCACAAGCATGTATATTAGTGTTTATACACATTTTATTATCAAAATCTTGAGTATACCCTATATACAAGTATGTATTGGAGGTAGTACTAGTAGTAAATTCGAATATAATCTGAAACAACATGTCAACCATAATTGTGATGAAAGAAAAACCTTCTTGAGAATATTGGTTTTCTCATATTCCGTTTCATTCAACACAGATTGACCTTGATAGAATATTTTCTTTATCCACATGTTATTCTAGTTACCATCAAATATAGATAAATATATGGATATCTATGTTTTACATCAACTAAATGCTAGGATGATGATGGAGGAAGAGTGGGGGAAGAAGAGGAGCATGCCGACGTGGAGAAAGGTACTTGTCAAGCAATGCAGAGAGATCGACAGGCGGCGGTGGCGGCGGTGGCAGTGGTGGCAGGTGAGCAGGCGGCGGCAGGTGACAATACACACGGAAGTAGGAAGAAGAGGAGCAGGCAGAGGTACACACAATAATAGGAAGAAGAGGAGCGGAAGGCGGCAGTGTGCACAACAACAAGAAGAAGAGGAGCAGGCAGCGGCAGTGCACGCGGCAGTAGGAAGAAGAGGAGAAGGAGGTAGTGTGCCCTACAGTAGGAAGAAGACGAGCGGAAGGCGACAGCGGTGGCAGGAGTGGAAGGCGACAATGGTGGAAGGAGCAGTACGGGAAAGAGGAATCGCCAAAGCCCTAACTTGAAATCGGGAATGAAACCGAGAAAGGGAAGGAGTCTGGTTCATGCGAGCACTATTAAATTAACAATATACATCAGTTATTATAAACAACTGACGCTTAAAATAATAGGCATCTGTCACCACAAAAAAAACCGACACCTATGTTCAATGATAGTCGTCGGTTTCAACTAGAAAAACCCACATCTATCAACATATGTTGACAAAAAAAAATGTTCTTGAATTTTGACCATAGTCTTCGGTTGCCGTAAAAAACCGACACCAAAGGGGGGTAAACATTTTCACAGGGACAACGCACAAACACATTCAAGAAAATCGATGACATAATGGGCCTGAGTTCTATCTCGTGAAAAACCTTTAGTCGTCGGTTATTTGGTAAACAATCAACGCCATATGTGAAATTTTGGAGGTAATTTTTTACACTAAAAAATTGGATTTGGATGGCGATTGTAGGCATCAGTTTCTTATTGAGAAACCGACGCTAAGTAAAAAGTGATACCCATGTCTGGCCGGTCTTCACATTTAGATGTCAGTTTGTGCTTTCAATCGACATTGTAGGGTTTAGGCGTCGAGTTTTTTGCTAATAACCGATGTTGTTTGTCTTTTTTGTTAGTTTTATACTAATAACCGACGCCTAGGTTTTGTAATTTTTTCTTATCAGTTTGCAGGCCTACTGTATGGCTGGTCAGCAGGATGCAAAACCTACAGTTTAGTTCTGAACTGCATATTTACAACATCCATTGATATCAGCCAACAATATGCCACAAACCTGCAAAATTAACAGGATGGACAACAATTTATGATCACACACATGTATACGCACATTTAATTCATATTATTTTTCATCACACATTTATATAAACCAGTAGTTACATTTCAAATTTCCTCCATTTTCACACACATTTAGCAACCTGCAGTTCCATTCATTTCATCTCTTTTTACATTCAGACACATGTAGAAACATTCATGTATTGATCATCTTCACATTCACACATGACAATTTAGAAAAATTCATTCACATTCACAAAAAAATATTTATGAGAATAAAGTTTAGGTATATCATTTTTTATTCATCATTGTCATTATCGCCATCAGTATCCCAATCATATTTAAAAATTCCCACCACTTGTAGGGCTTTTGCCCATTGCTCTGTTACATCATTTAAGTCATCCATCGTATAGGGAAATGTACATCTAATAACTTTTGACCTGTAGTGAAGTCAGTTTTAAACACCTGCAAAAAGAATGACCTATATATATAATTAATAATATATAATAAGATTGATATATTTCATATTATCTAATGAGACTATATAATACCTGATGTATGGTATCAATTTCCACTACGGCATGTTTGATAATTAGGTCCATAAATCGCATAACATAGTATGTACATGCCCAGTCGTTGTCTTGTGTAGCATACTATAAATTGAAACATACAAAATATTCAAAAATACAAGTAAGCACAGTTCACATAAATAATATATACATTGGAGTTCGGAAATTACTTTCACATTCTCCCAAATTAGTGGTTGTTTCTTTTTCCTGGGTATCTTTCCTCTAGCTTTTTTGAACTCATGTAAAGCCCTACATGTTAATGCAACATAATAAATTGCATAATTAAATAGTAATGTAATAACAAATGTTAACAGATATAAAAATATGAAATATTTCTCACAGGAATAATGGCCTTTTCATTGTGTGTCCATATAATGTATTCAATTCCTTCCCCATAGGATCTAGATAATAGATAATAAACGTCTTGGGGACAATAACTAGTAACTCCCAATGCCTACCACTAGAGGTAAGAAAGTTAAACATTAATAACTCAAAATCCACAATAAAAATGTAATTATCTTAAGTCCAAATTATAAGCAAAGTAAACTTACTCAACATTGAATGGAGCTATTATCACCGTCTTCTTTTTTTACCAAAATATTTAAAAGAAGTAGATTAGTATGAAGTAACTGATGAAGGTTCTTTATCTACAAGACTAATCAAAGATGGAACCAAAAATCCCATATGGGAAAATGAAAAATCTACACATATCATGTGTAAGTGGCTGCAAAACATGTATTACAATTGCATTAATATATAAGAAACTAGATCACCGTATATAAAACAAGGTATATGGATGTATAAATAAGATCTCACCATATCCATAGCTCTATCATAGATGTATTCAACCAATCATAACGAAACAACTCCAAAATATCTTGTATAAATAGATTGTTATCGTATGATTGACCTGCAGCATCCTCCGGAATAGAAACATTTATAGGGAAATTTGGATCTTGTTCGCCCATCCATACTGCCATACCCCTACAATTCGGACCTAACAAGGCATGTAGGTCCCTTGGAAGACAACTTGGTACTACAGAAGGTGGAGGTGGAGGTGGAGGCCAAGATGTAGCGGGTGTCTTCCTTTTAACCTGTATATATAATTTTAGATCAATTGACTAATATATACACACTAACAAATTAACGTAATGTAAATTTACCATACAATATTAGTATAGACAACATCCTCTTTAGGCCACAATACCACTCCACCTTCTGTCTGACCAAGCGTTTCAGAATCTGGGTGGGCATATGGAAATGGAAGATCCCTCCAATTGGGGAGTACATGTATTGGGCTCACACGAATCACACCATCTGGTAATGGAGTCCCATGAAACATGTCCCCTGGAAGGGGTGGGTAAGTCGACACCTCTACAACGACATATTCTTGACTTTTTAGACGACATGGCTTCAACCCCTACAAATTTACATAAAGAATGTTATATACATATATACATAAACATATCATCTTGAAAAGACTAGATACTATGTCAAAAAAATACTTACAGTGGTCGTTCTAGGTGGTGGGTCTACAAGATTGCTTCCAACCACCTCTATAGTAGGAGAAGAGCGGCACACTGCAGTTACTATCTGAGTGGCAGTCTGAGATGCCAGTCACTTGCTAATTACTTCATGGAGTCTCTTATCAAGTGCTTCCTCGACTCTCCTATTAATTAACTCATCTACCTATACATGGACAAAATAAATGCTAGCTTTTGATTATTGAATTCCCTTTCACAATAACATTCTAAAAAAATAACAGGTTACCTCAACATTTGATAATCCCACTTTTAGGAAAGGTTTGCGTTGTGATTGCCTAAAGAACGCTTTTATGCCCACACCAGCGCCTGCACCCCTAACACATCCAAGTTGCTCTGGGTTACCCAGAGCAACTGTCAATTCATCCCTTGTTCCCTCAGGGATGAACTTGCCTTCCTTCCTTTGCTTGTGAAGCTCCCGCAAATCGCCATCAATAAAAATTGGTAAGTAAACATAACAATAATCAATATTGATTGCTCTAAGAGTTGAATTTACCATTTTTGTAGCCGCCTCAACAGTTCCAGGCTTGGTTATATTTCCTTTCTTGTTTTGCCTCCCAGCTATCCACATAGCATGGTGAGGCAGAGGTGTGGGACCAATAGTAGAGGACTCTGTAGTCTCTTGAGTTGCAGCAGACTGAGCACTAGACTCAACATTTAGTCTTTGGCGAACACCTGTATAGCCTTTTGGACCCATCGTATGGTCATGCACATTTAGTGCACGCCTTGCTCTTTGAGCATCATTGATAGCTTTGTTAGTAAGCACATTGATTTGGTTAGTAATACTAAAGGTTAATCTTGAATAGGTGAATAGATAAGGGCGTATATTAATTAAATTGGGAGTGGCACTTAATACCTTGAATTCATCAGTTTTTCTTTTGGTAACAAACTCCTCCCAGTCATTGGGGTCCAGGTAGTTCCATTGCTCATTGGATGGCTTCTTCCTCTACTCAGTATCTCGTATGTAATCTCTGGTGGGATTTGTCCTATAGTTCCTTAGGACCCTCCCACAGTGTTGCATCACACATTTTCGATGTAGCTTTTCATCCAGTTCAAATATACTCTGCAAAATATAATTGTTATTAACTAGTATCCTAAAAATTAGTACTCTACAAAATAGAATTGCAACTAATAATAACTCATGCATAGTTCCTTCCATACTAAGTCTTTTTCCCCTTAGGAACTTTATGCCTAGATTATTCATTAGGACTACAATGGCTACGAGTAAGAACCCCAAGATATGAAATAAACGAGTTGCGGTTCACTCCAACTAGATTTCCTACATGATCAAAATCCACAGCTAGTTTAGGTCAATTGCCCCTTTGTTGTAGTAACTTGTTCATCATAGTTTGGGTCAATTTCCCCTTTGTTGCTCATCAAGTGCCCCAAGTTCTTCAGGGGGTACATCATTAACTTAAAATTTGACAAAATAAACACACTTACAGGATATAACTATAAATGGACATATACATAGAAATATAGGATACATTTTTAAAACTTACATTGTGAGGCGGTGCATTGATATCCTCACCCTCACGGTAATCATCATCACGGTCATCATGCTCATGCTCAGCCATATGAAAGTGCCAAACATTTAGCATTTGGCATAACTAGAAGATAATAAAACATTGTAAAGTTCACATTCAGAAAAATAAAACATATAAAAAAATATAAACATGCATGCCTCTAATATTGCAATCTTTTATCAATTAACAATCCTTCATTGTGATCTCCATGCACATACAAGTTATCATTAGCTTCAATATTTGGTGGTGTTGGCAACCCAACTGAGAATGGACTGGAGTCATCATACTTATCATAGTACTATTCTTCATCTATAGGATCTTCAATGAACTATCTTTTACCATGAAGAACAACCGACCATTTATCATTTGCAGGATCATCGATATAAAATAATTGTTTCTCATGTGATGCCAATATGAATGGTTCACCCTTCTCGCCAATCTTTTAAAGTTCACTAATGTGAAACCCAATTCATCCACTATAACTCCTTTGGTGTTATCAACCCAATTACATTTAAAGAGCGGAATTCTAAAATCTATATAGTCAAACTCCCATATGTCTTCAATGACACTTTAATATGACATTTTAGCTTCACGTGGACTCTTATCCTTTGCAATTATAAAAAACAATGAAGACGCTTGAAGGGTGACCCCATTGTTATTGACGACACTTTAATCATCTTGACACCTTGTGTAATATGAGAATTTATTTATGTCAAACCCTTAATAAGACATAACATTCAATTTTAGTTTAAAGGCGAGGCATTTGATAGTTTCAGTAAGATTATTTGGTGTTTGAGATAGTTGGTGTAAGACATTATCTTCAAACCACTTAATAAATGTCTTGTTATGCTCTCTAGAAAGCCACATTGAATTGGCTCGAGGATATTGTCTCTTGATGAAATTGGTATGTTCCTCAATATAAACACTTGCTTCGTCGATGTTGTGTAAAATACACAAGTGACCTTGTTCCAACTGCTCACGGCTGATTACTTTCATCCGTGATCCCAAAATTCCTTTGTCAAAATGCTCCTCAATATTCTTGTCATTAACAGGAGCGTCATTACCACTCAAAAAGTCATTGCAAAAATCCATAACCTCTCTCACCACATAACCCTCAATAATACTCCCTTCAGGATAATAATAGTTTCGAGCATCACCTTTAAAAATGCTCATGTATCATTCAAAGGGATACATCCAATGTAAGAAAACTGGTCCCAACATTTTCACTTCCCTAGTCAAGTGGACAATAAGATGTACCATGATATCAAAGAATGAAGGAGAAAATTACATCTTAAGTTGACATAGGGTAACAACCACTTCTCTTTGCAATTTATTGAGAGTATCAGGGTCAATAACTTTGCTGCACAGACTGTTGAACAAGAAACAAAGTATGATGATTGCAAACCTTACATGCTTTGGCAATATAGATCAAATTGCCACGGGAAATTTTGTTGCATTAGAGTGTGACAATCATGAGATTTAAGACCTATCAACTTCAGATCTTTCATTAATACCAATCTACGGATGTTGGATGAGTAACCATGTGGCACCTTAACATTTACCAAGCATTCCCAAAAAGCTTTCTTCTCCTTTCTAGACAACGTGTAATAAGCAGGAGCTAAGTATGTTCTCCGATCGCTACTAACTACTTTTCTTAATTATGTCCTTATTCCCATTTCACGTAGGTCCATTTTGGATTTTATCCCATCTTTGGTCTTACCTGGTATATTCAACATAGTACCAATGATGCTATCACAAACATTTTTCTCAATGTGCATGACATCGATACAATGCATGACTGCCAAAGATCTCCAATAAGGAAGATCCCAAAATATTGACTTCTTCTTGAATAAAGATTTGTCCCTCTGTGTGGCCATGGTACATTGTGATCTCTTACCAAATTCATTGGAAAAGTATTTTACTCTTTCATAAACAACATCCCCTGGTATAGGTTTAGGTGCACTCCATTCCTCATTCCATCCGTTGAATGGTTTGAGCAACCTACGATACAGATGGAATTTTGGAAGAAACCTTTGATGACCAAGATATATAGTCTTGCTGCCATGTTTTAGTCATATTGAATCAGTGTTCTCTTCACATATAGGACACACTTTAGATCCTTTGACACTATATCTAGATAAATTCCCATATGCTAGAAAGTCATTAACAGTGCAAAACAACATAGCATGCAAATGAAATGTCTCTCTTCATGAAGCATCATAGGTCATCACACCTTCACCCCAGAGTTTCTTTAATTCATCAATCAAAGATTCAAGATAAACGTTGATATCATTTCTAGGTTGTTTAGGGCCCGATATCAACAACGACAACGTAACGTACTTATTTTTCATACACAACCAGGGGGTAGATTGTATATAACAAGCATAACTCGCCAAGTGCTATGTTGGTTTCTCAATGTCTCGTACAGATTCATCCCATTTGTAAAAAACCCAAGTCTTAGATTCCTGACTTATTCACCAAATTTAGAGTATAATAAATCAATCTTCTTCCACTGTGGGGAATCATACGCATGTCCTAGGATCCCAACATTATTTTTCTTAACATCTGCATGCCACCTCAAATTCTTCGCATCTATCGGATTTGTAAACAAGTGTTGAAACCATGATATTATAGGTATATACCACATCACCTTGGAAAGAGAACCAGTTTTGGACTCCCCCGAACACGTCAATTTATACCTTGACGCACCACATTTTGGACAATCTTTCAAATCCACATAGTCCTTTTGAAATAATACACAATCATTCGGGCATGTGTGTATCTTCTTGGCCTCCATTCCCATTGGGCACAACGATTTCTTTACCAGCTATGTTGAGATTGGCAGCTCGTTTCCTTCAGGAAGAATTTCTTTCAACAAAGACAACAATGATGTGAAGCTTTTGTCGCTCCATCTTTTTTTAGCTTTCAGCTTATACAATCTCAACGCAGTGCTAATATTCGTAAACTTAGTACAACTTGTATATAATGGTATCTCAACATCATGCACAATGTTTCTAAACATGGGAGGTGGATCGGTGTGCTCTACCCCACAACTATCCAGCATCGCATCAACGATGTCTACTGGAACTGGTTCGTTCACATCTATGTCATCAGAGGCAATTTCTTCTTCCACACAATCACTTCTATCGACATCTACTAATTTCAGGTTTGAAATCTCTCCATTCCAGTGCCATTCTGTATAACATTGTATAATCATGTTGCACATGATATGACTTTTGATTTTGTCACTAGTGCTGACTTTCAAGTTGTTACCGCAATGCCTACATGGATAGTAGAACCTATCTCCAGGTTGTTTCCTATGTTCCTTGGTATATCTAATAAACTGATCAAGACCAGAAATAAACTCTGGGGTGCAGCGATTTGGAATGGACATCCATGATCTATCCATTCTATGATCAAAGAGAAAACAAGTATATATTAGAACAAGATTAGGGTCTTGGGTTAAAAGATTAGGGTTTATGGTTAAAAGTTTATGGTTTAAGGTCTTATATATAATAAATGTGTACCACCTATCCCATTATTGAACACCAAATCTCCCTAGTAAGTGTATAATGTGTATTGGATTTTCAAGAAAATTTTAGCAGCATTTCCCCACTATTCTCCAAGTACACACTACTACAGAAACAACCTTTGGCATCAGTTGTTTAACCCCCTTTGGCGACGGTTTTCAAGTGATGCCTATGTGGGCACCGCTAAAGGTCGAACTCTTCGGCGTTGGTTCTCTAACTGACACCTATATGATCTATAGGCGTTGGTTATATATAGTTGGCCGACGTCTATAGGGTTCGCACCACAAAAAAGGGCACCACCTAGGACACTTTCTGCGTCGGTTAACAACTGAACAACCGACGCCATACTCCCAGACCACACGGCCATGCTTCGCTGCACGGCCGTGTTTAGTACTATAGGCGTCGGTTTTATATGAATAAGTGACGCCTTTTCCACCACGGTTGTGCTTTCCTGCACGGTCGGCATATTAGGCGTCAATTTTTATTTAATAACTGACGTTGTAGGCCTTTGATGACGGTGTTCTATAAATAACCGATGCCTATACTTTAATTTTTTTTTTCTTATCAGTGTGTAGGCCTACTGTGGCTGGTCAGCAGGATGAGAACCTGCAGTTCGGTTTTCTGAACTGCAGGTTTACGACATCCATTGATATCAACCTACAAACAGGCCACAAACCTGCAAAATCAACAAATATTTTTTCACACAAGTAGATACATTCAGACATCAATTCAATTCTCACATTCACACATGTAGAAACATTCAAATAAATGTAGAAACATTCATACATGTATAAACATTCAGAAATATTCATTTACAAAATATCATTTAGCATCTCTATCAGCATCCCAATTATATCTTACAATCGCCACTGCTTGTATGGCTTTTGCCCATTCTTCTATTACTTCATTTAATGCTTCCATCGTATATGGAGCATGTACATTTTTTAAGCGTTTACCTATAGTGTGGTTAGTTTTAAACACCTGCAAAGAGAATGATGTATATATATAAGTAATAATATAAAATAAGATTGATATATTTCATACTAACTAATGAGACTATATATAATACCTCATGTATGGTATTAATATCCAATGCGGCATGTCGGATAATCATCTGCATAAATCGCATCACATAGTATGCGCATGCCCAACCGTTGTCTTGTGTAGCACACTATAAATTGAAGCATACAAAATATTAAAAAATACAACTAAGCACAGTTCACATAAATAATATATACATTGGAGTCGGGGACTTACTTTTACGTTCTCCCAAATTATTGGCTGGTTCTTTCTCCTTGGGACATTTCCTCCAGCATTTTTGAATGCATCTAAATCCCTACATGTTAATGTAACACAGTAAATTGCAAAATTAAATAGTAATGTAATAACAAATGTTAACAGATATAAAAATGAAATATTTCTCACCAGAATAATGGCATTCTCAATATGTGTCCAACTTTAGTGTTCAATGTACTTCCCGTAAGATCTAGATAATAAACAGTGAACATCCCAGGGACAATAACTAGTAACTCCCAATGTCTAGCGCTATAGGTAAAAAAGTTAAAAATTAATAACTCAAAATGCACAATAAAAATGGAATTTTCTTAAGTCCAAATTATAAATAAAGTAAACTTACTTGACATTGAATGGAGCTATTATTATCGTCTTCTTTTGCTGACCGGAAATTGTAAAAGCATCTATACAGTATTGTTGAACACTATTAGGGTCTTTAGCTACCATACTAATCAATGATGGAATCAAAAATCCCACATGATCAAATGCAAATTGTTTGCATTGATCTTCAACTAAGTAGCTGCAAAACATGTATTACGTATGCATTAATATATAAGAAACCAGATCACCAAATCTTACACAAGGTATATGGATGTATAAACAAGATCTCACCTTATCCATGTCTCTATCATTGATGTATTCAGCCAATCATACATAAACAGCTCAATAATATCTTGTATAAATAAAGAGCTATCGTATGATTGACTTGCATAATTTTCTTCTAAAGAAACAATTATAGGGCAATGTATATTATGTGCCCATAGCCAACATGCCATTCCTCTATAAGCATGACCTAACAGGTATTTTAGGTCAGTTGGAACCCAACTTGGTAATGCAGGAAGTGGAGGTGGAGGCCTAGGTGCTTTGGGTGTCTTCTTTTTAACATGTATATATAATTTCAGATCAGTTGACCTCATATATACACATTAAAAATATAAAGTAATGTAAATTTATCTTACAATTTCAGTAGTATAGACGACATCTACTTTGGGCCACAATATCACCCCGCCTTCTGCCTCACCAAGTGTATCAATATCTAGGTGGGCATATGGCAATGCAGCTTCCCTCCAATCGGGTAATACACATATCGGGCTCACACGAATGTAGCCCTGTGACATTGGAGTCCCTGAAACGTTGCCCCAGGAAGGGACTGGTAAGCATGTGCCTCTGCAACAACATAGTCTTACATTCTTCAGTAGCATGGCTTCAATGCCTACAAATTTACGTAAAGAATGTTATACATATATACATATCATCTTGTAAACATATCATCTTGAAAAGACTAGCTACAATCTCATAAACAATACTTACAGCAGATGTGCTAGGCGATGGGTCTCCAAGATTACTCGCAGTCTGTGCATCAGGAGAAGAGTGGGTCACTATAGGCTTATTGGAAGCCTGAGATGCCTGCCACCGCACTATTTCTTCCTTGACCTACTCAGCAACTATATCATTGACCTTCTTAGCAACTATATCCTCGACTCTCTCATTCTCCTATACATGGATAAAAGAAACATAAGCTTCTTATTAATGAATTCCCTTTTGCAGTAACATTCTAAAAAAAGAATAGGTTACCTCTTCTTTTGAAAGTCCCACTCTAGGTTAGTGCTAGGATGGCCCAAAGAATGCTTTGATGCCCACACCAGCGCATGCACCCCTAACATGTCCAGGATGCTCTGGGTTAACCAGAGCAACTGTCAATTCATCCCTTGTGCCCTGAGGGATGAACGTGCCTTGTTTCCTCTGCTCGTGCAGCTCCTGCTAATCACCATCAATATAAATTGGTAAGTTAACAACACAAATGATCAATATTCAAACAATTGCTCTAAGAGTTGTATTTTACCATTTTCGCAGTCGCCTCAGCAGTTACAGGCTTCTTTATTTCACCCTTCTTGTTTTTCCTCTCAGCTATCCAGATATCATGGTGAGGCATGGGTGTGGAAGACTCCTGAGTAGCAGCAGACTCCTGAGTAGCTGCAGACTCTGCCTGTAGTCTTTGGCGAATGCTTGCATAGCCCTTTGGACCCATAGTGTGGTCATGCACATTCAGTACACGCCTTGCTTTTTGCGTGTCACTGAGGGCCTAGTTAGTATGCACATTAATGATTTGGTTAGTAGCACTAAATGTTAATCTTGAATAGGTGAATACAATGTATATTAATTAAATTGGGAGTGACGCCTAATACCTTGAATTCTTCAGATTTTCTTGAAGCAACAAAATTGTCCCAATCTTATTTGTCCAAGAAGTTCCACTGTTCAAGGGCTGACTTCTTCTTCTTATCACCATCTTTTATGTATTCTCTATTGATATTTGTCCTATAGTTCCTAAGAATCTTTCCAGTGCGTTGCATCACGCTTTTACGATGCAGCTTCTCATCCAATGCAAACAGATTTTGTAAAATAGAATTCTTATTAACTAGTATCCAAAAATAGAATTGCAAATAATATAATTTGTAATCTACAAAATAGAATTGCAAATAATAATAACTCACGCATAAATCCTTCCATATCAAGTCTTTCTTCCCCTGAGGAACTTTATGCCAATTATCATACTTAACACCACAATGGCTTCGAGTGACACACCCAAGATAGTTTACAAAATTATTGCGGTTCACTCCAATTGCATTTCCTCCATTATCAAACTCCACAACCAATTTGGAGCCACTGCCACTTAGCGCTATTAACTTCTTCAACAGAATGATGCCCCTTTTCTTGTTAAGTGTTTGGTGTTGCGCATCAAGTTGCTCCAGTGCTTCACTGGGTACCTGTGCATCATCAACCTAAAATTTGACAAAAATAAACACACTGAATTAGTGCAATATAGAAATATGGGATATATGACATAACTAGAAGATAATGAATTTTATAGAAATACAGGATATGTTCTTAGAACTTACATTGGTATCCTCACCATGCTCGTCATGGACAGCATGCTCATCATGGACTTCATGCTCATCATGGACATCATGCTCATCATGGTCAGCCATCTGAAAATGTCATTAAAAAGGAAAACGTTTAGCATCTGAAAATGTCAAAATGGCTACAAGTGTGTGTTTTGGGTTTTCTATGTAAACAACCATAGAACATCTATGTAATCACTTGTAATGATGAATTGACTTGTAACTTAGAAGAGAAAAATGTTTGGGACAAATTTCACCAAGTGTTAATCACTTTAAATGCAAATTAGAAAATGGATTACAGACACTTGGTCGGTCGAGTTTTCCTGGATTGAAACTCGACCGATCATCCTTGGTCGATTTTCTGAAGACTTGTAACTTATACAATATCAACACAGTGCTAAGCTTCATAAACTTAGCACAACCTGTGTATAACAGTATCTCAGTATCATGCACAATGTTTCTAAAGATAGGAGGTGGATCAGTGTGCTCTACCCTACAACTATCCAGCATCGCATCAACGATGTCTACTGGAACTGGTTTGTTCACATCTACGTCATCGGAGGCAATTTCTTGTTCCAGCCAAGCACTGCTATCGACATCTACTGGTTTCGAGTTTGAAATCTCTCCATGCCAGTGCCATTCTGTATAGCCTTGTAAAATCCCATTGCAAATGACATGACTTTTGATTTCCTCACCAGTGCTGACTTTCAAGTTGTTACCGCAATGCCTACATGGACAGCAGAACCTATCTGTAGGTTTCTTCCTATGTTCCTCGGCAAATCTAATAAACTAATCAAGACCATATATAAACTCTGGGGTGCAGCGATTGCGAATGGACATCCATGATCTATCCATTCTATGATCAAAGAGAAAACAAGTATATATTAAGACAATATAAGGGTATACACTTACATCCTATCCAAGATTTACTCCTATTATCTACAATGAATTCGGACTCCATACAAACAATATATAATTTAGTGATTGTTCATTCTAATTTATACCAATGTACAAGTAATATAAAGAACAATGATTGTTCACTTTCTAGGACAACAAACACATGTCATGTCATTCTTATATATAATAAATGTGTACCACCTATCCCATCCTTGAACACCTAATCTCACTAGTAAGTGTATAATGTGTATTAAGTTTTCAAGAAAATTTCGGCAGCATTTCCCCGCTGTTCTCTAAGTACTTAGAGAACAAACGGGGAAATGCTACTTAAATTTTCTCGAAAACCCAATACACATTATACACTTACATCCTAAGTGAGATTAGGTGTTCAAGAACAATCCCAAAATGGGGACTATCCAAGATTTACTCCTAATGAGTTAGGGTTTCATCACAATTAATGTTAGTGTTTCATCACAACTGATGTTAGGGTTTAATCAAATCAAATTAGGATGCTACAATTGACAAGTTTAAATCTTATTTCAACATGCATCAAAATTTATTGAATTAGGCCAAACATTACGATTAGAAGCACAAATATATGACAAATATATGCAAGAAAAAGATTTATTCATATCCTAGGATTTACATAAAGCATTACATAAAAATTTGTTCATATCCTTACCAACAGCAAGCACGACCGTGGCTGTGTTGGCCTACCACGGCCATGTTGGACAGCACGGCCGTGGTAGGCCAACACAGCCATGGCCGTGCTTGCTGTTGGTAAGGAGCTAGGGAGAAGGAAGAAAAGATGCTAGCCTACCTGGAGCTAGCGTGGAGAAGAGCGGCGGCGAGCAGTGGCGGCGAGCAGGCGAAGAAGTAGAGGGACAGGCGGTGGGCAGAAGCAACCGACGACCGGAGAAGCAGCAGGCGCCGGCCGGAGAAGCAGCAGCGGCGGGCAGCGGCGCCAGCGAGCAGAAGAGCACCAACACCGAAGAAGCAGAGGGGCAGCAACCGATGTCGCGATTTTGGGAGTGCGGCGGCGAGCAGCAGCACAGGAGAATATCACGATGAAACAGGAAGAAAGGGGGAAGAGCCGGGTGATCGGGTCTATTAATTTGGTCAACGACATCGGTTATCTACAAAACCGACGCCTATTATGCTTTGGCGTCGGTTGATAGTAAAACACTGACGCCCAATTAGACAACCTTTACCCTAAATTATTTGGCGGGAACCATTATCAGCGTCGGTTATCGAAGGATAACCGACACTGAAAGTGAGACTTTTCACGCAAATTTCCATTTTAAATAGGTGTCAGTGAATAGTTAAAAAATCGACGTTGTAGGTGACCTAAAATGTTTTTGCTTGAAAATTGGATTTCGCGGGCGATTTTAGGCGTCGGTCTGTTATAACCAGCCGACGCTGAATACAAAGTGGTACCCGTGTCTGGCTGGTCTTTGAATATAGACGTCGGTTTGCATAAATAACCGATGTCTAATATTATAGGTGTTGGTTTTCCTAAATAACCGACGCCCAGAAAAGCGACACTGAATGTTGTTTCTATAGTAGTGACATATGTACTTAGAGAACAAATAGGGAAATGCTACCAAAATTTTCTTGAAAACCCAATACACATTATACACTTACATCCTAAGTGAGATTAAGTGTTCAAGAATAATCCCAAATCGGGGACTATCCCAGATTTACTCTTAATGATTAAATCTTGGACGGGTTTCTAGGCCAACAAATACATGTATTTGTCATACTTATACATACAATCCTAGTTTCATCATTCATATATTAGTTCTTCAAGTTAGGGTGATTATTGATGTCTTTAAATTCTCAATATGAGTGCATTAGTGCAATCTAGGGCAAAGTTCATCATTTACATTCCAAGCATATCACATGAGTGCATTAGAGTTCATCATTAAGCAAGAAGGGTGATTATGATTCTCAATATACTCAACAAGGAAACAAGTTACCAATTGAATAGTTAGGAGGGTAGAGATACACTAAGATCTAGATCTAATGGTTCATAATGAGCTTTTGATAAAGTATTGATCTTGACACACTACCTAAGGATGGAACTTAGTCCAATATGATTTAGATCTACTACATCATCATCTAATTAGGTTTATGTGTCTATGCTTATTCACGCTTTTCCCTGTTATTATTACATATAGCTAGGGTTAATTACCTGATTTACTTCAAATTTGGTAGATTTTCTAATTGGACTATGAAGAACCCAAAATTATAATTAGATTCTAGGTTTGAGCTAGGGGATTATGTGATTCATAATATTAGATACCTAGGGTGATTAATTAATTAATAATTATTCGATGGGAGTTCGATTACCAAATTGTATAGGAGGCTATAATATATCACTACATATTCATATACCAAGTAATGGAGAATAGATGAACACATATGGAGTAAATTGATATTTAGCCCACTTGTACATTATTGCATAACCATGGCTAAGTTGTGTACATAATTAAGTTAATATGTAGTATGATATTTTGTCATCATGTGTAGGAGTCATATTATGATTTCACATTGTTAGGAGTCAAATTTGTAATTTAAAATTATTGGACATTTTTATTTTAGAATAAAATTCTTGAGATGTTACAAAAGTCCATGTCTCATGCATGTATATTAGTGTTTATATACATTTTATTATCAAAATCTTGAGTATACCCTATATACAAGTATGCATTGGAGGTAGTACCAGTAGTAAATTCTAATATAGTCTGAAACAACATGTCAACCATAATTGTGATGAAAGAACAACCTTCTTGAGAATATTGATATTCTCATATTCCATTTCATTCAACAAAGATCAACCTTGATAGAATATTTTCTTTATCCATATGTTATTCTAGTTACCATCAAATATAGATAAATATATGGATATCTATGTTTTACATCAACTAGATGCTAAGATGATGATGGAGGAAGAGTGGAGGAAGAAGAGGAGCAGGCCAACGTGGAGAAAGGTACTTGTCAAGCAGTGCAGAGAGATTGGCAGGCGGCAGCGGTGGCGGCTGTAGTGGAGACAGGCGAGCAGGTGGCGGCAGGCGGAAGTACACACGGAAGTAGGAAGAAGAGGAACAAACGGCGATGTGTGTTGTACCAGGAAGAAGAGGAGTGGCAGGCAGCAGTGCGCGCGGTAGCAGGAAGAAGAGGAGCAGTCTGTGGCAGTGCGCGCGGCAGTAGGAAGAAGAGGAGCAGGCGGCGGTGTACGCGACAGCAGGAAGAAGAGGTGGCAGGCGGCAGTGGCAGCAGGTGACAGTGGTGGCAGGAGCGGCAGGCGGCAGCGGCGGTAGTAGTGCATCAGAGAGGAATTGCCAGAACCCTAACTTGAAATCAGGAATGAAACAGAGAAAGGGAAGGAGTTTGGTTTGCGCGGCCGCTATTAAGTTAACAATAGACGTCAGTTATTATAAACAACCGACACTTAAAATAATAGGCATCGGTCATCACTAAAAAACTGACACCTATGTTCAATGATAGTCATCAGTTTCAACTAGAAAAACCGACGTCTATCAACATATGCCAACAAAAAAAATGTTCTTGAATTATGACCATAGTCGTCGGTTATTGTAAAAAATCGACGCCAAAGGGGGGTTAAAATTTTCATGGGGATAGCACGTGAAAACACATCGGTGTCGGTTATTTCATGAAAATCGACGACACAAATGGGCCTGATTTCTATCTCACAAAAAACCTTTAGTCATCAGTTATTTGGTAAACAACCGACGTCGTATGTGAAATTTTTGAGGTAATTTTTTTGCACTGAAAAAATTGGATTTGGCGGGCGATTTTGGGTGTCAGTTTCTTATCGAGCAACTGACGCTAAATAAAAAGTGATACCTGTGTCTAGCCGATCTTCACATATAGATGTCAGTTTGTGCCTTCAGTCGACGTTGTAGGGTTTAGGCGTTGGTTTTTGGGATACAACTGATGCATCTAAATGTGACGTTATAAGCCATTTTTGTAGTAGTGGGGTTGAAGGTTTCTAGTGAGTTCTTTAGTAGGTATGTCACAAAGGCTTCTAACTTCTTTGTTGGAGGTCACCTTGGATTCCCATCTCTTGGTATGAGACCTTAAGATCTTGGAGTTGATGGTCTCTCTATTCATGGTGTGCCCAATTGATCAAGTCCATTGATGATAGCATTGAGCCTTGTATGCATTTCTGCCACTCTCTCCTTTTTGCCCATCTTAAAGTTTTCAAGGAGACCCTTGAGCATGTAGATCTTAGAATCCTTGACTTTCTTTTTTCCTTCATAGGTAATGCACAACTTGTCCAAAATCTCATTGGTTGTGTCCCAAGAGGAGATGCGGTTGAACTCAGAGGGGGTGAGGGAAACATAGATGATTGTATTACCTTTGCATTCAGTTGTACCTTCTTAATTGTAGCTTCATACCAAGTGGATATCTACCTGACTGACTCCTTGTATGGAAGAATCATCACATTCCACATGTCGTATTTCATCCCTTGAAGGTAAAACTACATCTGTCGTTTCAAATAGGGGAAATTGGGGTTGTCAATGATCGATAGTCGTATGGAGAAGCCTCCCTCTAGGTTGATGGACCCAAGTAAGTTGTTGCACATCTTCTCACCTCATGGGAGATATGTTGGAGAAGATCGTGGCTCTGATACCACTTATTGGATCAAAGGGCGCTAGAAGGGGGTGAATAGAGCTAAAAACACTAGCACAAAGTTCGTTAGACCTTCAAGTTACTTCAACTAGGCACAATTGCAAATAATAAATTTGATAGCAATCTAAACATACGAAAGGATTAGACATATTGAATAAATCACTAAAACAAGATGTTTAGAGTGGTTCTAAAGTATGAGAGAGTCAGTCCACTACCTAGAGAGGTTAAGCCCTAGTACAACTTATGTATACTTATATTCTATTATAAGACATACAATTTGACCTTCCTTTTCTAGGTCAAGGATATCCAGCTTCCCTTTGAGGTCAAGGGAGACAACAACCTTATAATCAATGTGTTACCTATCCGAATCTAGAGTCTTCTATCTCACCAATGCGTTACCCACTCTTTCAAGAAGTTGGACACCTTCGAAAAGGAGATCCCCTTCGTGCAACAAGTGTTTAGACGTGAAGGATTTACCCACTCTACTCCTGGGTCTTCAGCCTTGTCCTCCTCCTTCACTTGGAGAAGCTTTTTGAACCTTCTTTTACATCTTGAAGAAGCGTTCACCTTGTCCTTCACTTGGAGAAGCTTTCACCAACTTGATCTTGAAGAATGGGGTTGGGAAAGCAGAATCTCTGAGAGCTTTACAAGTATACAATGAATTAGCTCTCTCACACAGATCCTATCTCACTCATATGGAAGAAATTAAGTGTAATCAAGAGAGATAAAGGGGCTCAAGTGGACTAGATACACTCAACTATGGCAAGGATCTTGAATAGCATGGAGAAACCTTGGAATTAACTCCAAGAGGTCCTATTTATAGTTGGGGTGTCCATAAGAGGATAAGAACACTTAAGAACATTTTCTAGGCATTTGGGGAGTTGCACTTGATATAATTTCAAGTTTTGCAACACTCCAATGGTTAGAATCCCTTTTTTCTATGTTTTCCATATAGTGAAGTCAGTCGTGTTTTCATAAAGGTTACTCGATCAATTACACTATGCAACAAAGACAATTTGAAGCATTGGTCATGTTTGTCCTGTTTAAAACTCAATTGATTGCTTGAAATCAATTTTTCTTAGTGCAGGGATCGGTCGAGTTCTACATATAGGGAACTCAACCGAACTGAGGTATTCTGAGAAACCATCAAGGGATCAATTGAGTTGGTAACTCAAGTGATTAACAACCTATAATGAATTTTGGAAAATGTCTTTTGACTGATCAAACATTTGAATTAAGGGTTCCTATTTTTTTTCTCATCTTAGTTACAAGTCATATCATCAATAAAAATGATTATAAAAATCATACAAGGTGATTTGAAGGGTTTTTCACAAAAGTACATTTGCATTGCTTTTTACTTGAACTAGAACAAGCCAAAGTTTGATATATTTGATCGTTTTCAGTACCTAACGTCTAAAACCAATCTCAAACAAACATATTAGATGCATATGAATGGAATGGTTGAGTCATTATCAAAATATGGACAATGTGTAACACTTAGGTCAACAAGAAATTCAATTAGGTTCAAGGTTTGTTCAATGTATTTCAAGCAAAATGAATGTACTAATCACATGGAACAAGTAGCTCAAACAAGTATATAAACCCAATCTGATTAAGAATACATACATACAAGCAAGTTCAATATTACTAGTTTGTCTAATTGGAGGATAAAGTGTACCTCGAGTAGAGCACAATGTTAACCATTAATTAGAAAATCATAACTAGCAACTGTGACTACATCTTGGCATTTAGGTTATCTTATGATCCTAACATTACAAATATGTACCATTGGATTAATATTATAAAGATTAGATCTCATTAATTATTATCATGGTAGTTTGATGTGTCGCCTAGATCTAGCTATCATATCATTTTTCATTGAATTCAATGTCTTAACTAGTTCATGTAAAGTTCCTTTATATTATACATCATGTATTCATCAAAATTGTAGGGTGAAACATTACAAGTGATATTAGGATGATAAGATCAGTGTTACAAGATCTTAAATGAACCAAATATGGGACTTGAGCAATACAGTCAATGTGATCATGAACATTGTCATACTAGATATCTTCAGTCATTATCGTGCAAGAGATTGTCATCAATAGACTGTAGATAGGGCTTACGAAAGTTAGGTGTCATAAATATCTTAAGGCTACTTATTTGAGATCATAATACAACATGAATGATCATTAGGGAAATGTTTTCAAAAGAACGAAGACTTAGCTATCAACATGCATACTAGATCACATCTCAAGTCCAGATTAGGTTACTTAATCACATAAGCATACAAGAATGATCAACACAGAACCTAAGGGTACAAGACATGTAAGTTACTTATTTAGAGGTCACATAATGGATTCAAGAACCATTAGATCAACATTTTAGCAAGGTGTAAGATTAATATCCAAAGGTTACATAAAACACATCTCATAGTTCACATGATAAGGTCAAAATGGGGTACAATTATGAACAAATTCTTATCATGGAATAACTTGCAGCAAATACAACTTATATAGAGCATTGATAGAAATTTGTAACGCATTTGCACAAGTTTTATCATAAAAGAAGTGATCTTTTGCAAATAGGTTCATTTTAGGTCATTATAGAAACATTAGGTCATTAATGGGAATACAATTAGACAAAGTTCAAATTGTAATGCACCTATATGTTCAAGTGAATGATATTGGGCTAACATCTAGTTTTTGGGTATAAAGAAATTAATTTGGGCATTAAATGGCATAATACATGTATAAAGAGATCAAAAGCTATCATCTTTAACATATCAAGGTAACTACAAGAAAACATCAAGTTATGTTAGTAGTCCCATTAGATAGATATCATTCTCCAGATAAAGATTCATATATTATATGACCAAAATGGCCCAAGGACGGATGAGATATGATCTTCACAAATTCAAGCATGAAGCTAGGAAAAAAGAGAGGGAGAAGGATACCATATAATGTGATAATCCAGGCTGATCGTCATGCTCGATCCATCATCCAGCAGATGGCCACACAAGAGGTAAGGCAAGATGGTGTATCACATGGCTTGAACTGTCCCACCCGTCAAGGGCGAAGATAGGGAAGATGTAACATCCTAGGATTTGAGGTCTTGGATAACATAATCTTAAAAGGAATGATTGGACTACCCATATCACCAAGGTGCACCTCCATTTTTAGGAGCCCATCACTAAAGAACTCCATAGTTAAGCATGCTTAGCTTGGAGTATTACTAGGATGGGTGACCAGTCGGGAAGTTTATTCTGGCATGCACGCGTGTAACGACCCTGCCTCCCAGTAACCCCCAATTAAGGGAGATCAAGAGGTCAAAGTCGTTATCCCAATTTTCTAGATCAAAGGTTCATTAAATAATCGATAATAATTATCAAATTCTACCAAACTAAACTGAAAGGTTGTAATAAAATTTAACTTTTCATACCTCTTTCAAAAACTTGGATATCTACTTCTATCCACATCTGGAGTTTATTCTAACTAATCCTCCTTTGTACTTTAATTCTTATTTAATTCCACATATGCCACTTTATTGTTTGTCCTTTTCAAACTTGTACCTAAAATTCCGACAAACAAAACGTCGGTCAGCATAAACGAATATGTCGGTATGTGGGGGAAACAATAATCATGCAACTATGATAGCAATGTAATTAGCTAAATATCATTTAACAACCAAGATTACATCTTAAGCAATACTACTCAATCCTTACATTTCCCCTACCTCTGTGTTGTCCCTACAGTGGACTTGGATACTACCTCTCTCACATGGTAGATCCTTACCCCCATGTCCCTACCTCACAGGTAGACAATACTTAGGGTTGTGGAGTCGCATGGCCCTACCCAAGGGTAGCCCAATCCTTGACTCAAGGTGACTTGATGGACCTACCCATTTGGTAGCCATGTACTAAGTCATCCAATGACCTGATGGTCCTACCCCAGAGGTAGCCATGTACTAGGTTAATCTATCAAGATACAGAGGGCTCTAGGATCTGAGCCAGCAGGCACATATCTTAGGTGATAGTCATATCCACATTATAATTTGCATGAATTAAATTCATCCAACAATTTAATTCAAGTCACCGATGAAAACTTTGGAAATCCTCGGAAAACTAATTCAGGATATTCATAACCATAACCACATACCTGTCAAGCTGATGTGAGATAGAAATAATCCAATCAATGCAAGAAATCCAATAGGCAAGCAAGCACACAAAGAGATCCTGAAATATGCATATAATTTCCTATCATTAATCATGTCATCATGATCCATTAAACCCAGCCTGCTTCCTAAGGTTTCTAGTCTTTTTTAGGGTTTCAATTGCAATTAGGGTTTATCTTGCACTTTTATTATTACAAACCCTAGTTAGGCAAAATAGCTCACAAACCCTAACAATTCTAATCTATTTTGTCCAATAGGCTTAGGATCATCTTTTAATAGCCTACTATCACATATTTCAAATTAACTAGGATCTTTTCCCCTTTTTACTCTAAATTAGGGTTTCTAAGTGCTTAATCATTCACATATCATGAAAAACCCTCAATCATGTAAGAAAGCATCTAAATCAGGTTAAAGTTCATCATTAGCTATTCAACAAGTTACAATTACTCAATTTCATCAATTAAACAACATGAACTTAACCAATATACTCAATTAGTGTTTCTTAATCTAATACATAAGCATTTTTCATTAGATTAACACACCTTTGCAAATAGGAACAGATTAATGTTCTCAAACCAATTTTATTATGTCCCTCGTATTTTACTAAGAAACTTTCATATATAACTTTTTCTCATCAGAGCTATCAATCTTTAACTATGATTTTTACAATATAATGAATATTGAACCAATTGGAAGAAGCCACATCGTCACTTACCTTGGTCCCATGGGGTGCCACGCTAGGTGCGGCTCACTTATTTGTAGACTGGGTAGATGACCCTTCTGCCCTTCTCTCATGTTCGCAAGGCTGAGGGCAAGAATGTCCTTTCATGAAGTCATCTTCCTCCCCAATCATGTGATTGCTTCATTGCGCCATGGAAGTGGTCAATCTCCGCGTTGACTCCTGCCCCCTAGCCTCTGAAGCTCTAGGCAAAGGCCCCATGACCTCTGCCCTCCTCTGTTGGATTGAACTAGCATCTCACCATTGTCCTTGATGGTCGGCGTCCCCCACTCCGTAGTGCTCCCCCTCAAGGCCAGAGTAGGAGGCCAGGGCCGACTAACTGGCTTTCTCAGCCCTATTTGGCTCATCGCAATGATCTCATACCTTCCACCGATAATCCCAGGCTGGCCAATTGCTCCCTCTATTGATGGGTGGTCGAAGCATAAAAGAGGGGTCTTTTAGGGGCATAAGCAGGCCATAGAGGTGATACAAAGTCATTGATCGCAATTGATCGACGCAAGGTTCTTTCTTTCCATAGGAACACTACCCATGCTCTTATATAGGTTCTCCTGGATAGGATGTAGGGTCTACAATTTTTGCCTAGGGACTTGTCCACACAGCAATTTGGGTATTCTTCCCATAGAGGGAGATACCAACTCTTTTACGTCTCTTCTGGTTCGTTTCCTACTCCCGAATCTTATGGGAGAGGTTTCGACCAAAGTTATAGATCCAAGAGGAAGGTGTATGAAGGGGAGAAAAGGAAGCATTGTAGAGTCCTTTCCTTCTCAGACTGGAGGAAGGGGATGACTCTCCTACCTTAGATCTTAAATCAAATGGTCAGCGTGTTAAATAATGAGGGCTAGGTTCCCAGCTTTAATCTAAAAAGCAAGTACTCGTGATATTTAAGACAATTGAGTCACTTAAGGATTTCTTGAAAAATATATATCTTTCAAACCACAAGTCCAATAAATCCCAAGCATTAAGGGAAAGTCTATAATGACGTAATCTACCATTGTACAAAGTTTGAGTCCAAAAATAGAAAGGAAAATCCCTTTTTCTTCATATGCAAGTCAATGACTTATAAGGCCTATCTTATGCATTAAAACATGTATTTTCTCTTTCCTCTTTCCCTATTTTCTTTATTTTTGACTATCCTTTCCATTAGTAATCACTTGTAAACGAAATCTAATCAATTGTAGCCATCAATGCTACTTTCTAGAGATTTCTATATATTTCTCATAGTTGCATAACTTAAAAAATCCATTATCTTTTATCCTTCTCGATTATTTGAACTTTTCTTTTATTCCTTTCTTTTATATCCCTTATTGGATTAACATAATAATAGGAATCACGAAATTCCTAATGTAAGGGAGATTTGCAAAGAAATCCCTTCTTTGAAGCAAAGCATGTAATCTTTTCAATTAAGTCCAAATTCACAAAATCATTATATTTCAATTATGAAAACACATGCAAAATTGGGGTTGTAACATACTTCCCCTCTTATAAGAATTTTGTCCTCAAAATTCCATCAAGCAAACAAACAATTTAGGATAAGACTTTTCCATGTCCATCATTGACCACTATGTGGCTTTACCCTATCCATGGCGCTTCGAAAAAATCTTTATCATTCCATATTCTTTTATCTGAGTTCTTTCACCTTGGTCTCTATAAACCTTATAGATGAGTCAGGTCATTTCAACCTCCCTTGGGGCTCACTAGGTTCATTTCTTAGCACATGGCTCGTGTACCTCACATAGTGCTCTAAATTGGACACATGGAACTCATCACACATTACTTTATCCTGAGGGATAAAGTCAAACATAACCTCTTCCACCAATCCATCTCAATTGAACCCATGTATCGGGGACTCAACTCTCTTAGCTATAACTTAGAGGGGTTGGATTTTCTCACCACATACTGTCCCACAATGAACTGCATGTTAGTCTTCTTTGCATTAGCTCACGACTCATGTCGCCCCTGGGCTCTCTTTCAGCCATTGCACGATCAAAGTGACTTCATCTGCACACACTATGGTCCTTTTCTGACCTTTGCGAGGTCCCTTCACCAACATCATCTTAATGAAGTGGTGACCAACACAACCTCCCTTATAGAGCTTCTTTGCATCCCGATACTGGCTATGGTGGTTATCATCACATCTTACGTAGGACAAGAACTGTCTCCATGTATCACCCTGAATGAGCTCATATGTTCTCATCAGACCCTCTAGTCTGGATCATACTAACCATTAGTTAGGAGTGATAAATTGTACTAACATCGAGTTCTTCATGTATCTACATCCACTTCATAGAAGTGAATCTTTTAGTTCATACTCAAGGAACCTTTGAACTCGCATCATGGTATAGTTGAACCATCTCTTTTACATGTAGTTCAACCGGATCTGCCTCTTTCCAACATTCTCTCTTTCTCTTAGATCATGTCATCTAGATGAGGTGATCTATCATAACCCATATTGCATCTTGACCTTCTTCGGTCCATGGGAGACTTACCACAACATCCATAGTGATGAACTCCCATTCCCTCTCAGGGATTCTTTATCCTCTATATCAATACACTGGTTTACTGGTGTTCGTCCTTCACCTCCTATCTTGCATGGCGACAAGCCACATGCAACTTCATCTTAAGCATCCAAAGTACTACTATCACTTACTATCTTCGTAGTACCACGGTGTATGGTGATCATGATCTCCTATATGTCATGATTCCTCAAGATTGATTCTTCGGAAACCCTAAACCACTCTAGTTAGGGTTTCATCACCTTCCTTTCTAGAGAAGTGCATCTGAGGTTCTACCACCATCCTTTCATTGCATCAAGTCCAAGGCTGGCTAACCAAACACCAATTAACTTGATGAACTGATATCATTACATCTGAATGTTAGCCAAACTTATCTCTTTTTCAAACTTAGGGCTAACCTAACAACCTCTTCTAACTGTAGCTAAACTAGGAAGCTACATCTCAACCAGAGCATCTATTACTACCTCATATCCTTATGTGAACAGTAATGTTGAAGACATATACCTACATGTTTTCCACTTATCATCTCATCACAGACTTTAGGTCTATCTTTAACAAGAAAACATAGAGTTCATCTTCTTGGTTATCAAACTCAACCTTGTATATCACATAGCTCATGATAAAAACATCCTCACAAGATGACTACCTTAGTTCTCTTGATGTTTGTAAACCATCCCTACATCGTTCACTCCACAAGGGTATGTTATCATCTCTGTCCCCATACCTCATAAAAACATTCCAACTCACATCATCTTTATCCTTAGTGTATGGCATGAGTACTGTCCTATCTCTCACTCCCATAACAAGAGGAAATAAACATTTGGCTGCAGTCCAAATACATAGTTCTTCCCATTCCTAGAGTAAAGATGGTACATCCCACCTTGCCCATACACCTTCAAATCTAAGTTGAAACATGCAACATATGCCTCTACATCACGATCATCTCGATATCAAAGTTACTTATGGAAAATTGATCTCGAACCTACTTGGGTCCACACACAATCCTTGGTCATCTCCTCTAGGTCTGTAGGGTGCCATCATTTTTGGGATCATCCCTCTTCCCTTATGCATCCAGAGAGTGCCCTCCTCATCTGCCATTTGGGTCCCATGAGTTCATGAAGGTGAACAATCTCCTAACCCATGGCCCTCAGACAGTGATAGATGTTACCTCCTGACCCTATGGTCATGTGCAACTAGGGAATTAGGCAACTCCTACTTCCATCGGCCTTATCCCTACCTGACCCTAGGATAGACTTAGGATTCTAACATAGTACATATCCAACTTAGAACCTTACCCAAGTCTCCATCATCTATCTCTACATTCATGGTCTGACTCGCATCATTTCATAGGGGTCATGGTGACCTGCCTACCTTAGTCAGGCCCCATACCGGTTACCTCCATGGTATCACATCCACATGCACTCAGAGATGATCATCTATGGGTCTATAGGTTCATTCTCTTACCATGTACTCTCCACTTAGCTTCTCAAGATCCTATGAGACCTCTTTAGCTTACCTCAAAACTAACAAAACTGGTATACACCCTACAAAAGGGTCCCTCTCCCAAGATGGGAGGAAACTACATCTTGATAACAAAGGTCACAAACGTTCTTATGTCTAGGGCTTACATCAACATGAGCATGCTTAACCCAGAAAGCTGACCAGGCCACCTACTAAACCATGCTAGGTCATACTTATTCACATTCCTTAACATTGGACCAAGATCATACCTTCCCATGTCACCAACTTAGATGTGAGGGGTTCATCAAACATACCTTAGACTTAAGGGGGTTTCCATTTCCTCTAATCATGAGGAGTGCCATGCTCGAATCTATAGAAACTCAAATCTCATCATGAGCATCAGGTACACTACTTCCCCTCTTAGGCCTAGGAACCCTAGGTTCACTTTTCTGATGTCCAACTGCCTTCTCAACTCACGAGCCAAGAATGTACAAGGTATGGCATGCTCTTCCTATTATCTTTATACTTGAACAACACTTAAGAGTGGATTCTGCCTCAAGGACAACCAAAAAGGTATAAGGCCCCACAACTTGTTACTAAACCTCTTCATGGTCTAAACATTGATACCATAGGTACCCAGGTACCAGCAACCTCATCCTCTCTCTAGGGTTTGGTTCCTCTAAAGACAACTAGGATACCATCAGCCTCCAGGGATCATGCATGAGGAAACCACAACCATCCACTTAGGTTGCATCATCCTCAACTCCCCACCTATTCCTCATATCTCGGAGTCAAAGCTTCCAACCTTCTCGCTTGGGGTCCTGCTCTCTCTCTCTCTAGAGCTAACCCTACAAACAACCTTACTACCAGAGGTACTCTCTCTAAGGTGGATCAAGCTCACAAGAATACACCTACATGAGAGAAATCTATGTTTTCCATGATTATATAAAAGTCTTCATGCTTATCTCATAAGCTATCCAACATACTCTCCTGGCCAGGGTTTTAGCCTACTTTTAGCCCTACTGACGTACTTTGGGGCAACTTTTCCATGCTCATATAAGCTCATAGGGTTTCTATATGGTCATCACTAACCTCATCAATGAAGGAGTTATCCTTCACCTTAACATGCATGACCCTTCCCAGGGTTGGTTTTCCAAGGGCACTAGGTCAGCCAACCTCACATGGCTCATATTGTCATGGGCATCCAAAAACATGTCCACCAACACACATGGTCTACCATGACATCTAACTCATCGTGTCATCCCTCTCCAACCACCACTTAGGGTTATAGTTACCATCATCCTTAGAGGATGTTCCAGGTCTCTACGTATAATGGAGGTCTCTACATCCAAGACTAACTCTCTCTATTATCCTCCTGACACAAAGGTCTAGCCTCAGGTCTCTCCTGAGGGCATGACAACATATGTCACACGACCTAAGCATGCAACTATTCTTTAATTTACGCTTAACTATTAAGTTTATGTCCATGACATCTTATTTACATGCTTTTAATTAATTTGGTGGAGGATTCCTTAACCTTATTATACATACCCTGACCTCAAGAGGGTGAGGAAGAGAGAGAAAAACCCTAAACCTTAGAATCTTAACAGAATTAAGGTGGAGAAGGGATGAAAATAGATGAGAGAGTCCTAAAGGTATCTTATTTTGAGTCAGATCCTAAGACATTGGCTAGACAGTCACACAAATCTGGGAGTCCTCGTATTTCGACTAGTGGTGCAGAGGAAAATCTTGCCAGCCTCCATACGTGATCCTTTTCTAGACACCTTTGTCTTTCAGAAAATCCTCTAATAACTCCCTCGGGTTCTACAGAGTTTGTAAAATTTAATAATTACTAAATATTAAATGAGGAACCAATGCTCTGATACCAAATATAACGACCCCACCTCCCAGTAACCCCCAATTAAGGGAGACCAAGAGGTCAGAGTCGTTATCCCAATTTTTCGGATCAAAGGCTCGACAAATAATCGATAATAATTATCAAATTCTACCAACCTAAACTGAAAGGATGTAATAAAATTTAAATTTTCATACCTTTTTCAAAAACATGGATATCTACTTCTATCCAAATCTAGATTTTATTCTAACTAATCCTCCTTTGTACTTTAATTCTTATTTAATTCCATATATGCCACTTTACTATTTGTCCTTTTCAAACATGTACCTAAAACTCTGAAAAACAAAACATCGGTCAACACAAATGAATATGCCAATATGTGGGGGAAACAATAATCATGCAACTATGATAACAATGTAATCAACCAAATATCATTTAACATCCAAGATTACATCTTAAGCAATACTACTCAATCCTTACCTATCCCCTATCTCTGTGTTGTCCCTGTAGTAGACTTGGATACTACCTCTCTCACATGGTAGATCCTTACCCCCATGGCCCTACCTCACAAGTAGCCAATACTTAGGGTTGTGGAGTCACATGGCCCTACCCAAGGGTAGCCCAATCCCTGACTCAAGGTGACTTGATGGACCTACCCCATTGGTAGCCATGTATTAAGTCATTCAATGACCTGATGGTCCTACCCCATAGGTAGCCATGTACTAGGTCAATCTATCAAGCTATAGAGGGGACTAGGATCTGAGCTAGTAGGCACATATCTTAGGTGATAGTCATATCCACATTATAATTTTCATGAATTAAATTCATCCAACATTTTAATTCAAGTCACCGATGAAAACTTCAAAAATCCTCGGAAAACTAATTCAGGATATTCATAACTGTAACCACATACCTATCAAGTTGATGTGAGATAGAAATAATCCAATCAATGCAAGAAATCCAATAGGTAAGCAAGCACACAAAGAGATCCTGTGTAACATACTGAAATTCAGGGTCTTCCCTGCAATCTACCCATTTTTTTAGCTTTTCTTTGCTTTCTAGTCGATTTGGACCTTTTCCATAAATTTCCCATCCCTTTTAATAATTTTTGGACTCCTTGTGCATTTTGAGCACAATTTGATGTTGAAATTACTATTTATCCTCATTTATGTAAATGAAGGGGTGTTTGCCCAAATATCCCACTTAAGGAGATAAGTTAGGGCTAATGGTGTAATTTGGTCATTAATGAGATTATATAGTAGATAATATTTAGTTGGAGCTTTTTGGATAAATATATTATTATTAATATGTATTTGAGTTCATATATGAGTATATTAACCTTAATTGTTTCTCTCTCCTCGAAATATGATTTTAATTCATATTAATATGTCATTTTGTTAATAAATGATTACTTGAATATTAATGGGTTGTATATCTCGAATTTACTCACATGTTTCTTATTAATGTAGTCTTTTCATATAATTCATTCCTTTTAATATATTATTATACTCTTTTATGAGCTATATATTTATTAATGGCCATATTATGTATTAAATGAGAATATAATTATATAGCATTGTAATATGCATCACTATGAACTTATGGTCCAAAATTGGTGGCTTTTGGAGTTCATTTGACCCTTCAAATCCATTTTATAAGCTTTTGATATAGTGTAACTATAGTTATTACATTTATATCGTTGATTTCCTTTAATGTAGCACATTTAACCTATGGTCTGGCTGTCACGCGTTACTCTTGATGCGTGCCAGTTGCCAACCGTTGGATTTCAATCTGACGGTTTGGTCATCGTCGTCTTCCTCAGTTATGATGCGAGTCAGAAACCGTTTTGGGTGATTAAACTCCCCGATCGTGTTCTCGGCCATTACCCCATAATCGTGAATGATTTCTTCGCCCTTGTATCCACCGTTCTCTTCCGATCAAGACAAGCTCTTGCTCGCATGCTGTAACGCACTGAATGCGACACGCCCAACCTACTCTTTTCCCCTTCTCCTCCGCAAGGAACATTAGAGCCAAGGGGCTGTCTCCGACCTATTTAATGGGCCGTCGAGCACCCTTAGGTCTCGAGCTTTCCATTACCTCAACCAATTTCTCCAGGATTTCCCTAGAGCTCACCGACCTACTCAGTTTCCTTTTCCGACAACCACGGCTGAGGGACGACACCTCCGACCACCTCGGGCCAATTGGACGCTAGGTGAGCATCCTCGACACCCGCTCTTCCCCTCTCCACTCTCAGTTTACCTCACGATGTCCCTGAATGCCTGGTCCTATAGCCCACTGTACCGCCGTCACCGCCGCCACCTACTAGTTGGTGTCCTGGTGCTCCTCCGCCTGCGGCGAGGTGTGGTTTCGAATCACTGTGTCTCTGCGAATGCTTTTACGGCCTTATCCGATGGTTTCTCCTTCTGTTCGTCGGGTTTTCATTCGCTCTTGCTTCCCCTGTTCTCGACCTGCGGAGCAGTTGTTCGAAGCTCCTGTTCAAACGAAAGCCCCGACTCTGGGCTTGTATGGTTTGTGAAATGATGGAGAGAACGATCCTGATTACGGTTTACTCTCAACGAGATCCTAGCTCCAAAATAAATCGACGCCTTCCCCCTGACCTACAGGTTCTGCACGCCATGGCCAAGGCAGAAGATGCCTGGTCAGTAAATGACCAAGGCATCCATGCCCCGCTGATCAAAATCATTAAGCTAGCAGGGGCAATCTTGTCATTTCGATTTAGGTTCGATTTTCTTGCCTGCGATTTTGGCACACATAAATGACTAAAGTGTACCTGCGTTTCCAATTGATTTAATTAAACGATCAAGGGCAAAATGGTCTTTAGCCTCTTTGTTTATCCGCCTTTGACCAAGGCCTAGCGAGCCTGGACCGGCTGACATGGCCAAAGCTGATTGGCCCATGTCAGCGTGGATCCGGCCACTGTGGCGCCCAAATTAATTTTATTTTTGCCTATGTGGCTTTTTCCTGATTTCTGATTGGTCAGGTTTACTTAATTCATAGTAAATCAACCGTTGGTCAGAAAAATCCGAATAAATAGTCGATGGAAAGGATTTTTAACGTAGAATCTGATTTTATGATTTTTGAGACCTGATTCTCAAGGGTTTTCTGAAGATTGCTTTGATTGGCATTTTTAGTATGTAAATGTTTTAAAATACATAATTAATTCATTTTAACTCTGTTTTGTAAAATAAAATATGTTTTATTATTCAGGAGAATATGACTAATTGTTTGGGCTTGTATTGAACCCTAAATAGTGGTTTTGTAAAATTAGGGTTTTTCCTATGGTATATGTCCTTATATATACTAATACATGATAATGTTTATAACTAGGGTAAAATGGAAATCAGATGCAATCAGTTTGGTGAATGTTATGATAATAAATCTAGAACAGGTATGTGCAACCTATTTTGTATGTGAATCATATATATATGTGAACATCCATGGTGAATGTGAAATCTATGTGGAATGATTATTGTGCAAACTACCTATCTTTTAGTTGGGACTTTTCCAACCCCACAATCACTTTGGTGCTAGCCTTGTTATCCTTCTAATTTCATTTATTGGCTCTTTACTTAGTTTATTCCATTGTGGCTTAATCATTTGAATCATGTGAATCATGCCTCTACATGTGATGCCTCCTTTACTTGGAAATGATTTAATCTTATTGTTGCCTATGTGGCTCATTCTTTTGGAAATATTTGGAAGCATTGTATAATGTTGGTGCTTGTTGACTCTCTTAATTCTTGGAACTCTTGGATATGGTTGTGACCTATGATGGTCTTGTTATTTGTTTATTTGGGTTTTATTCCCAATGCTATCTTGTTACTTTTCACTATACTGCCAAGTGAACTATTTAAGCATGATGTATTTTAGGCCAAATGACAATGTAGTGTACATGAGTACAAACCACCCACAGGGCACTGAGGTTTTAGTCCTCCTGCCGGGCACTGGGGTTTTAGTCCCCCTGCCATTTTATATATTAGGCACTGGGATTTTAGTCCCCCTGCCTCTTTTTAGGCACTGGGGTTTTAGTCCCCCTGCCATTGGTGAGGTCCGGTAGGTGCCTCACCCTACATTGAGATGAGTTTGTGTCTTAATATATTCATGCTATGTGATTTGTTATTGTGGTGATTGTATATGGCAGTTCTCTTATTCTTATTTGAATATCTATCTCATTCTCTTAAACTCTTGTAACATGGAGAATCCTTTATTATGCAATGTTGTTGTTTATTCCTTGTCCAATACTTTCTTTTCAACACATACCTTTTATCTTTCTCTTGCTGGATGACCCCAACCATCCAGGATAGGATCAGAGTGCGCATGGAAGCTTGGTGAACCTAAGGTTAAGGAGAGGACAAGAAAGATGAAGAACATATAGTATATGATCATAGTTGCTTTTATGTTATGTAGTTGCTTGTTTGGAGACAATGTTGTTTTAGTTAAGTCTTCCTCTACCTAGATCTATGTGCTTGTATAAAGTTGTACTCCCATTTGGGAAAATTTTATAATGTACTCTTTATACATTTTTGAATAACGTCAAGTTTAATTCTTCCGCTGCCACACAATTGGTGATTTGTTTATCATGTTTAATAGTAGAGACTTGGTCTTTACAGCATGGTATCAGAGCATCAAGGTAGTCGGATTCTTGACTAGTTTAAAATTGTCTCCCAGATAGAACCCTTATCTTATATAGTTTCCCTTTAGTTAGTTTTTCACCTTAGAGTTGAACTAGCATGAAAGTTTGATTTAGTATCATAATAATAATTAACTAAAAATAAAATTTGTCAACTTTTTGGTGAAACGTCTATTGAGTAGCTATTAGAGCAAGAAGTTGAAAATGATGGTGTCTAGAAAGGGTCAGAGCTTGGGGGCTGGCAATATTTTCCTCCGCCCCACTAGCTTGGTCACGAGGACTCCTGAGCTCATATGACCTGGCCTGGCCTGATCTAAAATGGACAGCTCGAAATAGCCTACCCTTAGACATATTACCTTATTGTTGAGTAACCTTTATAACTCTTATATGATGATTTGATTTCTTTTTTCAAACAAAAATCATCTTGTAATCCCTAAGTATCTTATATGAGCCTTAGATTTCCATGTTTAGGGGTGAGTGAACCTTATGCTATACCTTGAGTTGGAAGATAGATTTTAGTAAGACCTTTAATGTTGGGCTTTATACCCTTAAAATAGTTTGACTTAGTCAACCCTTTGAGTGGAAAGGTAGTGTTAGTACCTTGATAGTTTTTGGAGTTGTTGATTTCGAGGACAAAATCCTCTTTAGGGTGTTGGAGTCCCTCAATTCCTTGAAATCAAGAAACTCTATCTCCTTAGACATGGGTTTAGTGAGAGTTGAACAAACATAATATAATTGTAATTCATCTTGTTTGTTTATGAAAAATTAATAAGTCATATAATTCTCATGCTTGAACCTTAATATACTCTTGATGCACATAATCATTAATTATTCATATGTGAATATACCTAGTTTTGATTAAGTCACCCTAATGGTAAAAAGTGTATGGTAAAATGCACCCTAAGGATGCTTTAACATGTAATGATCATGTTGACCTAAACCTTAATATGTAATCATCTAGCCTTGACAACATATACATATATATACCCTCAATGCCTTTCTTGATACATTAGTGACATTAGGTAACATCATCACATAATATACCTTAACACATGTAAATGGATTATAGTCACAAAGTTATCAATACATGTAAGGTATATCATCTTGTTCTCTAATGAACACCTCATCATAACTTGACATATTAATGTGTTACATCATATTCACCAAAATTCATATAATGACCCAAACGTGATAATGGATAATTGGATTCACATAAATATTCATATATGCCTAATGTCATGTAATATATATATATAATTTATAATATGAAGTAATGGAAGAAAATGATTAATGATGTCATTAGGATGAGTATAAAAAGATGATATGAAATGTGTAATATGAACATTATTTGGAATTATTATAGGCTTAATAACTTGTTGGATAATATTAACTTTTTCTATAAAATAATTTGTTATAACTCTACATGATAGTTTTAAGAGGATAACGGAAAATGAATTCATGTTATTAAGGTTTTTGACCTAATACATTAAGTAATGTTGAAATGGCTTAGTAAACCCTAATTGTGCTTAAAACCCTTGATGAGGGAAATACACATGATATGATGTTAAGATGTAATTATTTTGAATAAAATGTGGCACAAGTGATAGTATAATAGATAAGATACCTCTCCATGATGTAGATTATATTAATAAGGCAAAAATGTTAGTAAAAGGCTATAGGTTTTGTGGAAACCTTAGTAACACCTGACTTATGTAGATTTTGTGTTGTACCCTAGATTAAGGGTTATAACCTAGTGTTTAAGGTTGGGAAGTTGCACCCCACCCTCTCTTTCCTCTTGTTGTGATTTCGGGGACGAAATCCTCTTTAAGGGGTGGTGTGTTGTAACATACTGAAATTCAGGGTCTTCCCTGCAATCTACCCATTTTTGAGCTTTTCTTTGCTTTCTAGTCCATTTGGACCTTTTCCATAAATTTCCCATCCTTTTTAATAATTTTTGGACTCCTTGTGCATTTTGAGCACAATTTGATGTTGAAATTACTATTTACCCTCATTTATGTAAATGTAGGGGTGTTTGCCCAAATAACCCACTTAAGGAGATAAGTTAGGGCTAATGATGTAATTTGGTCATTAATGAGATTATATAGTAGATAATATTTCGTTGGAGATTTTTGGATAAATATATTATTATTAATATGTATTTGAGTTCATATATGAGTATATTAACCTTAATTGTTTCTCTCTCCTCAAAATATGATTTTAATTCATATTAATATGTTATTTTGTTAATAAATGATTACTTGAATCTTAATGGGTTGTATATCTGGAATTTACTCACATGTTTCTTATTAATGTAGTCTTTTCATATAATTCATTCCTTTTAATATATTATTTTACTCTTTTATGAGCTATATATTTATTAATGGCCATATTATGTATTAAATGAGTATATAATTATATAGCATTTTAATATGCGTCACTATGAACTTATGGTCCAAAATTGGTGGCTTTTGGAGTTCATTTGACCCTTCAAATCTATTTTATAAGCTTTTAATATAGTGTAACTATAGTTATAACATTTATATTGTTGATTTCCTTTAATGTCGCACATTTAACCTATGGTCTGGCTGTCACGCGTTACTCTTGATGTGTTCCAGTTGCCAACCGTTGGATTTCAATCTGACGGTTTGGGCATCGTCGTCTTCCTCAGTTATGATGCGAGTCAGAAACCGTTTTGGGTGATTTAACTCCCCGATCGTGTTCTCGGCCATTACCCCATAATCGCGAATGATTTCTTCGCCCTTGTATCCATCGTTCTCTTCCGATCAAGACGAGCTCTTGCTCGCATGCTATAACGCACTAAATGCGAAACGCCCAACCTGCTCTTTTCCCCTTCTCCGCCACAAGGCATAGTAGAGCCAAGGGGCTGTCTCTGACCTATTTAATGGGCCGTCGAGCACCCTTAGGTCTCGAGCTTTCCATTACCTCAACCAATTTCTCCTGGATTGCCCAAGATCTCACCGACCTACTCAGTTTCCTTTTCCGACAACCACGGCTGAGGGACGACACCTCCGACCACCTCAGGCTAATTGGACGCTAGGTGAGCATCCTCGGCACCTGCTCTTCCCCTCTCCACTCTCAGTTTACCTTGCGATGTCCCTGAATGCCTGGTTCTATAGCCCACTGTACCGTCGTCGCCGCCGCCACCTACTAGTTGGTGTCCTGGTGCTCCTCCGCCTGCGGAGAGGTGTGGTTTCGAATCACCGTGTCTCTGCGAATGCTTTTACGGCCTTATCCGATGGTTTCTCCTTCTGTTCGTCGGGTTTTCATTCGCTCTTGCTTCCCCTGTTCTCGACCTGCGGAGTAGTTGGTCGAAGCTCCTGTTCAAACGAAAGCCCCGACTCTGGGCTTGTCTGATTTGTGAAACGATGGAGAGAACGATCATGATTCCGGTTTACTCTCAACGATCTCAACGAGATCCTAGCTCCAAAACAAATCGACGCCTTCCCCCTGACCTGCAGGTTCTGCACGCCATGGCCAAGGCAGAAGATGCCTGGTCAGTAAATGACCAAGGCATCCATGCCCCGCTGATCAAAATCATTAAGCTAGCAGGGGAAATCTTGTCATTTCAATTTAGGTTCGATTTTCTTGCCTGCGATTTTGGCACACATAAATGACTAAAGTGTACCTGCGTTTCCAATTGATTTAATTAAACGATCAAGGGCAAAATGGTCTTTAGCCTCTTTGTTTATCCGCCTTTGACCAAGGCCTAGCGAGCCTGGACCGGCTGACATGGCCAAAGCTGATAGGCCCATGTCAGCGTGGGTCTGGCCACTGTGGCGCCCAAATTAATTTTATTTTTGCCTATGTGGCTTTTTCCTAATTTCTGATTGGTCAGGTTTACTTAATTCATAGTAAATCAACCATTGGTCAGAAAAATCTGAATAAATAGTCGATGGAAATGATTTTTAATGTAGAATCTGATTTTATGATTTTTGAGACCTGATTCTCAAGGGTTTCCTGAAGATTGCTTTGATTGGCATTTTTAGTATGTAAATGTTTAAAATACATAATTAATTCATTTTAACTCTGTTTTGTAAAATAAAATATGTTTTATTATTCATGAGAATATGACTAATCATTTGGGCTTGGTATTGAACCCTAAATAGTGGTTTTGTAAAATTAGGGTTTTTCCTATGGTATATGTCCTTATATATACTAATACATGATAATGTTTATAACTAGGGTAAAATGGAAATCAGATGCAATCAGTTTGGTGAATGTTATGATAATGAATCTAGAACAAGTATGTGCAACCTATTTTGTATGTGAATCATATATATATGTGAACATCCATGGTGAATGTGAAATCTATGTTGAATGATTATTGTGCAAACTACCTATCTTTCAGTTGGGACTTTTCCAACCCCACAATCACTTTGTTGCTAGCCTTGTTATCCTTCTAATTTCATTTATTGGCTCTTTACTTAGTTTATGCCATTGTGGCTGAATCATTTGAATCATGTGAATCATGCCTCTACATGTGAAGCCTCCTTTACTTGGAAATGATTTAATCTTATTGTTGCCTATGTGGCTCATTCTTTTGGAAATATTTGGAAGCATTGTATAATGTTGGTGCTTGTTGACTCTCTTAATTCTTGGAACTCTTGGATATGGTTGTGACCTATGATGGTCTTGTTATTTGTTTATTTGGGTTTTATTCCCAATGCTATCTTGT
Organism: Alisma plantago-aquatica; assembly: GCA_963693085.1. Taxonomy (NCBI): domain Eukaryota; kingdom Viridiplantae; phylum Streptophyta; class Magnoliopsida; order Alismatales; family Alismataceae; genus Alisma; species Alisma plantago-aquatica. The sequence continues at coordinate 420,189,958 of OY856409.1, forward strand.
TACTTTTCACTATACTGCCAAGTGAACTATTTAAGCATGATGTATTTTAGGCCAAATGAAAATGTAGTGTACATGAGTACAAACCACCCACAGGGCACTGAGGTTTTAGTCCTCCTGCCGGGCACTGGGGTTTTAGTCCCCCTACCATTTTATATATTAGGAACTGGGGTTTTAGTCCCCCTGCCACTTTTTAGGCACTGGGGTTTTAGTCCCCCTGCCATTGGTGAGGTCCGGTAGGTGCCTCACCCTACATTGAGATGAGTTTGTGTCTTAATATATTCATGCTATGTGATTTGTTATTGTGGTGATTGTATATGGCAGTTCTCTTATTCTTATTTGAATATCTATCTCATTCTCTTAAACTCTTGTAACATGGAGAATCCTTTATTATGCAATGTTGTTGTTTATTCCTTGTCCAATACTTTCTTTTTAACACATACCTTTTATCTTTCTCTTGCTGGATGACCCCAACCATCCAGGATAGGATCAGAGTGAGCATGGAAGCTTGGTGAACCTAAGGCTAAGGATAGGACAAGAAAGATGAAGAACATATAGTATATGATCATAGTTGCTTTTATGTTATGTAGTTGTTTGTTTGTAGACAATGTTGTTTTAGTTAAGTCTTCCTCTACCTAGATCCTTGTGATTGTATAAAGTTGTACTCCCATTTGGGAAAATTTTATAATGTACTCTTTATACATTTTTGAATAACGTCAAGATTTAATTCTTCCACTGCCACACAATTGGTGATTTGTTTATCATGTTTAACAGTATCGACTTGGTCTTTACATCCTGAAATATGCATATAATTTCCTATCATTAACCATGTCATCAAGATCCATTAAACCTAGCCTGCTTCCTAAGGTTTGTAGTCCTTTTTAGGGTTTCAATTTCAATTAGGGTTTATCTTGCACTTTTATTATTACAAACCCTAGTTAGGAAAAATAGCTCACAAACCCTAATGATTCTAATCTATTTCATCCAACAGGCTTAGGATCATCTTTTAATAGCCTATTATCACATATTTCAAATTAACTAGGATCTTTTCCCCTTTTTACTCTAAATTATGGTTTCTAAGTGCTTAATCATTCAAATATCATGAAAAACCCTTAACCATGTAAGAAAGCATCTAAATCAGGTTCAAGTTCATCATTAGCTATTCAATAGGTTACAATTACTCAATTTCATCAACTAAACAACATGAACTTAACCAATATGGTCAATTAGGGTTTCTTAATCTAATACATAAGCACTTTTCATTAGATTAACACACTTTTGTAAATAGGAACAGATTCAAGTTCTCAAACCAATTTTATTGTGTCCCTCATATTTTTCTAACCATCATTCATGTATAACTTTTTCTCATCAGAGCTACCAATCTTTAACTACGATTTTTGCAAAATAATGAATATTGAAACAATTGGAAGAAACCACATCGACACTTACCCTGGGCCCATGGGGCGCCACGCTAGGCGCGACTCACTTATTTTTAGATCGGGTAGATGACCCTTCTGCCCTTCTCTCGCATTCGCAAGGATGAGGACAAGAATGTCTTTTCATGAAGTCATCTTCCTCCCCGATCACGCGACCACTTCACTGTGCCATGGAAGTGGTCAACCTCGACATTGACTCCTGCCCCCTGGCCTCCAAAGCTCTAGGAAAAGGCCCCATGACCTCCACCCTCCTCCGCTAGATTGAACTAGCATCTCACCATATTCCTTGATGGTCGACGTCCCCCACTCCGAAGTGCTCCCCCTCGTGGCTAGAGCAGGCGGCCAAGGCCGACTAACTGGCTTGCTCAGTCCTATTTGGCATGTCGCAACGATCCTGTACCTTCCACTGATAATACCAGGCCAACCAATTGCTCCCGCCATTGATGGGTGGTTGAAGCATAAAAGAGGCATCTTTTAGGGGAATTATTAGGTCGTAGAGGTGCTACAGAGTCATCGACCGCAATTGATTGACTCAGGGTTCTCTCTTCTCCACAGGAACACTACCCATGTTCTTATATAGGTTCTCCTGGATAGGATGTAGGGTCTACGATTTTTGCCTAGGGACCTGTCTACACAGCAATTTCGGTATTCTTCCCATAGAGAGAGATACCAACTCTTTTATGGCTCTTCTGGTTCGTTTCCTACTCCCGAATCTTATGGGAGAGGTTTCGACCAAAGTTATAGATCCAAGAGGAAGGTGTATGAAGGGGAGAAAAGGAAGTGTTGTAGAGTCCTTTCCTTCTCAAACTGGAGGAAGGGGTTGACTCTCCTGCCTTATATCTTAAGTCAAATGGTCAGTGTGTTAAATAATGAGGGTCAGGTTCCCAACTTTAATCCAAAAAGCAAGTACTCGTGATATTTAAGATAATTGAGTCACTTCTGGATTTCTAGAAAAATCCATGTCTTTCAAACCACAAGTCCAATAAATCCCAAACATTAAGGGAAATTCTATAATGATTTAATCTACCATTGTACAAAGTTTGAGTCCAAAAAGAGAAAATAAACCCCTTTTTCTTCATATGAAAGTAAAAGACTTATAAGGCCTATCTTATGCATTAAAACATGTATTTTCTCTTTCCTCTTTTCCTATTTTCTTTATTTTTTACTACTCTTTCCATTAGTAATCACTTGTAAACGAAATCTAATCAATTGTAGCCATCAATGCTAATTTCTAGAGATTTCTATATATTTCTCATAGTTGCATAACATAAAAAATCCATTATCTTTTATCCTTCTCTATTATTTGAACTTTTCTTTTATTCCTTTCTTTTATATCCCTTATTGGATTAACATAATAATAAGAATCACGAAATTCCTAATGTAAGGGAGATTTGCAAAGAAATCCCTTATTTGTAGAAAAGCGTGCAATCTTTTCAATTAATTCCAAATTCACAAAATCATTATATTTCAATTATGAAAATACATGCAAAATTGGGGTTGTAACAATGCGAGTGTGGAAAAAACATGCAGTTATGGCTAGTGGTGGTTTGTGGGGTCATTCATCATTCCTGAAACTCTACTAGAGCCTTGAAAAGTGGTCTCAGGCATTACAAATGGTATCAGAGCCAATTCCCCTCCCGTACGTGGGGCCCACATGGGCATGTCGCATGTCGGTCTTAAATTGTGCGGTCCAGGCCAGATGGAAAGGGCAATCTGCTGAGACGAGATGGAGTTGTCCGTGCGCTGGTAGTCATGGATGGGATTTGGGTGTCCATGGGCCATTCTGGATCTACACCAAAATGTGGAATCAATTATGAGGCCGTATAGTTGAGTCTTGACGAGGACGTCAAGAGTCTAAGTGGGGGAGATTATAACATCCTAGGATTTGAGGCCTGGGATAACATGATCTTAAAAGGAATGATTGGACTACCCATATCACCAAGGTGCACCTCCTTTTTTGGGAGCCCATCACTAAAGAACTCCATAGTTATGCGTGATCGTCTTGGAGTAGTACTAGGATGGGTGACTAGTCGGGAAGTTTATCCTGGCTTGCGTGTGAGTGTGGAAAAAATGTGCAGTTAAGGATAGTGGTGGTCTGTGGGGCCAGTCATCATTCCTGAAACTCTACTAGAGCCTTTGGTAGTGGGCTCAAGAGTTACAGAAGACCAGTCGTTCAGATCCCATATGACGTCATGGCCATCGTTTCTCCCACAGACACAAACATGTGCTTGAATACAAGCCCGTGGCGGCACGCCACATCAAAGTGGGATGCTTGGGACCAGAGAGGGTGTGATCAAACCAGATAACTAGCCTCCACGACTTGATTAGTTTTTAAAAGCTCGAAGGTAGTTTCATCTCGATCAGAGACAACCAGAAGAAGAGGTGCCCAAAAACTTGAGTTGTCACAGCGCTTCTAGGCTCGACTGAAAGAAAAAGGAGAGAGAACAGAACATGGAGAGTAAGATAGGTTGAAATAAGGAGAAAAGGTTAGAATATGTTTTTTAATTGAAATGGAAGTCTAAATTGAGAGAGTGGGGTCCCCATAGCTTGCCAAGGCCAATAACCAACCCACCACACTATAGTATGACAAAGTAGGTGCAAGGAAAAGGGCAAGAATGGAGGGGCATCAGATCAGGGTGTGATTTGTGTCCAAAACATCCAAGGGCTGAGTAGTGTGTCACATAAAAGGTGGCATGTGATTAGGCAATAGGGTTGGAGTTGGATTGCTCAAGCAAAGGGGAAATAGAAATGGGTCACTCACCCAGAATGTGGGCCCAATAATATGTTAAACTCAATTATATTCAATAAAAACACATGTAAATAACCAAAACTTCATTACTCAATAACATGGGCTCTGGTTTAAGCTATTGGAAAGATAATCAGGATCTCTACAAAACTATATACATTAGAGAGTAAGATGATGCTAGATATTAGGTTCAAATAAATTTTTAATATGGTGACATGTTAAGGATGTAAAATTTAGGTCAAAATATAATTGAGTGTGACCAAAAGACACATGAGCATAAAACAAGCCAATGATCATCAAAACATGTTCAATTTAAAGATCGAAAAAATTAAGTGAAGGTGAAGTGCATAGAACCTACGTCAAGAGAGATAAATCTATAGGTTATCACATCCTCCCCCCCTTAAAAGAAATTTTAACCACAAAATTAACACAATCCTTCAATTGAGATTGATAGTTCACATTGCATATCACAATTATCATAGAATTGCAATAGGGTATCATCATAACTTTCAATATCATTCTCATTCCACAATTTAGCAATCAAGCATGAAGATCAGATCATAGTCATATTGATCATCAAATTTAGAAAGATCACATGAGTAACAAAATTTGGAGAGTTCATCTTGTAGATCACAAATTGTAGATGTCATATTTTTGGTCACACATATAGAGATCTTTGAATCAAGAGTAAGGCATGACTTTAATATCTAATATTTGGGTTTTAGCTTCTATATTGGACTAGGTGGGGTTATATATCCATGATTGAGATTTCACATTTCAAAAATTCCAGACAAACATCACATTTTCAACATTTTAATTTCATGCTCAAAATAAATTGAAAGGTCCACCCTAGTCCACATGAGAGTTCACCCCTCATTCATTAATTAAGCAAATCATCATAGTCTTCATTTTAATATTTTGAGATTTGGAAATGTGAAAGTCATTAGCCATAGAGTGAGGTTGATCTCAAGATCCAAATAGGGTGATTATAGGAGTCAAGTCAATATCGATTTCAATAATCATGGGTCAAGATTTCATATACAATATCAAGATTCATGTTTGAACATAAAAGTCATAGGTCCAAACATTTCAAATCTAGGCTTTAGATTGCTATTTTAGACATTAGGGGTGACTTAGGGTTCTACCCTGCCTATGGTTTTTTTGAGATGTCATACACATTTTTTTAGGTTTTTCTACCAATACCTGAGCACATTATTTTCTAAATAATTCTTCAAATTGGATTTTCTACATCTCTTAGGGGATCATGGAGGCCTTCCCTCCTGGGCTTGGTTTTCCTGGTGACCTTCCCTCCTAGTCTTGGTCTTCACAATGACCTTCCCTCCTGGTCTTGGTCTTCGTGGTGGCCTTCCCTCCTAGGCTTGGCCTATTTGTGAGCTTCCCTCCTGGGCTTGGTCTTCATGGTGGCCTTCCCTCACGGTCTTAGCCTCTTTGTGACCTTACCTAATGGGATTGGTCTTCATGGTGGCCTTCCCTCCTGGGCTTGGCATCTTTTTGAGCTTCCATTATGGGCTTGGCCTCTTGGTGACCTCCCCTCTCGGGCTTCGTCACATATTGTTAGTCACTTCCTAGTAACTTTTCCTTTTGTTCCTCAGACATGGCACAATTGGTTTCAAAGAGTTATACTCATTATATGTGTTTTCATGCTTTTTATACTTAATTCTTCAAACATTAGGTGACACTCAAGGTTACATAAATTCCAAAACAAATGGTTAACTCATCCATCAAAGAGAGGTCATATCCTAGGGTGCGTTCTTGGGTTGCAAAAGGAGGTTAGGTCTTCTAGACACAACCTGATCCCACGGTTCTAGGGTTATTCCTCCCTTATATGTCCTTTCCCCATTCATGGTTTGACCCACCCTAGGTTGGAAAACCATCCCTAAGAGTGAGTTGATGGTCGATTAGTGACCCCCCTTTCTATAGATCAATGAAAACAGGTATACTTTGGAAATAGAGAAGTCAAATTGGGAACTCAACTGTTAGATCATAATAGGTCTACATCGAGATCCATATCCATCATATCATTCAAAATTGATATTACAAAAGGGCATAGAAATAAATAGAGAAATTCCTCCTATACCATAATATTTCCTCATGATTTTGAGATTCCAAGAGCATAGTCATTTCATGGCATGATCATGGTACATATCAAATTGGGGAAACACTAGCTTCACTATATTTAAGGTTTAATCAACAATAGGTCAACATTTATTTGATCAAATAGGGACCTAAATTGACAATGAGGTACAAGATATACATCCTCCTTATTTTATTATATCAAGATTACTATCATTTACATCAAACATAGGATGTATGTAGCCTATTTTTGGAAAGGTTGAGTTCACATGACCTGAGGGTCATTCAAGAGGACGTACCTTCAAGTGCACTTGTCAATAATCATAGTCGAGTTTTATATTACAATCAAATCATGGAATCATCATTGTTTTATTGGATTGTACCAATCCATTAAAAATTTATTTTCTCCCATACATATGCTACTCATTAATGAAGCAACATGAGATTTGATCGTCATGAGAGATATCACATGAGGAGGTGAGAAACTAACTAATCATCATCGAATAGGTTGCTTAGGTTTGTAATTATAGAAGATATGAGATGCAAGAAGACTCTCTAATATAGGTGAAATTAGGTTATTAAACATGCATAGTGGATATGTGACTGCTCTGATGCCATTTGTCATGGAATTGTTTATTACCCTAAGTCCACACTCCTAATGGATATACAACAAAAGGTGAGTGGACCTGGGCATCCTCCCCTGGAATGGATCACATAACATATGCATGAATAAAACTAGATACATCAATAATGTAAGAGACAAAATGTCATATTGCAAGGAACTAAACTAGTACCTGACAAGATCTTAGTTCCATACATCAACTCATATGAACTCCATTTGCATGACATTATATGGTTCCAAGAGTGAGAGCACCAAATTATCATAATACAGTAGAAGAACTGCTCATAGAAAGATTCATAGTGTGCATGTTACCTAAATGCATAAAATGGGTACAAATTAGCACAACTATGTTAAGTATGCTATAAAATAGATAAACTAGCAGGTTTAAGAGAACATATATGCTTGGAAAAACATGATATAATTTCAAGAAAGAAATAAATAACCTTAAAGACTTTCTTATTAACAAGCAAGCATATTTTAGATACATTTCCATTATACTTAACAACATTTTATGCCATTTGTCCAACTTCCCACAAGAAGGGTCCACGAGGGGCTTATGAGGCTCAAATCCTAGATTTCACCCTATTTATGTGTGTATTACCTCAAGACCAATGTCAATGAGCTAACCTCATTTCAACATGCATTGTGCCCTTACCCTGAGAATTCAGGAAGTTGCACCAAGTTTGTAAAATGGACAAGTTCAATTATGTTCAAGGTTTGTTCAATGTATTTCAAGAAAAATGAATGTAATAATTATAGGGAACAAGTATCTCAGACAAGTATATAAATGCATGATTATTAAGTATACATACATATAAGCAAGTTCAATACCCTTAGTCTAGCCAATACAAGGACAAAGTGCACCTTGAGTAGAGTACAAGATTAATGATTGATTAGAAAATCATAACTAGCAACCTTGAATAGATCTTAGCATTTAGGTCATCATAAGATCCTTCCATTACAAAATGGTACAACTGTATTAATATCAGCAGGATTAGGTACCATTGATCATTATCACAATTGTTGTATGTGTCAACTATATCTAGGTATCATATCATTCATCGTTGATTTCAATGTCTCAACTAGTTGATGTAAAGTTCCTTTACATTGTACACCATAGATTCATCTAAAGTATAGGGTGAAAAATAAAAAATGATAATAGGATGATAAGATCATGGTTAAAAGATCATAAATGAATCAAACATTTTATTTAAGCAATATAATCAACATGCGCATCAACATTGTCATAGTAATCATTTTTACTCATTATTTTGCAAGATTTTCATCATTAGAGTATATATGGGGCCTACTAGGGTTAGGTATCATAAACATCATCAAGCTATTGATTTGAGATCATAATATAACATGGATGATCAATAGGGAAAGATTTGCATAAGAATGGAGTCTTAATTATCAACATGAATACTAGATCACATCTCAAGTCAAGATTAGGTTACTTAATCACATAAGTATACAAGAATGATCAACATAGAACTTAAGAGTACAATACATGTAGGCTACTGATCTAGAAGTCACATAATGGATTCAAGAAGCACTAGATCAACATTTGAGCAAGGTGCACGATTTAATATCCAAATCTTACGTAAAACACATTTCATAGTTCATTTCACATGATAAGGTAAAAATGGGGTACAATTATGATCAAATTCGAATCATCGAATAACATGCAACAAATACTACTCTTAGAGCATTCACAGGTATTATAAATGCATTTACGCAAGTTTTATCATAAAAGAAGTGATCTTTTCTAAATAGGTCCATTTTAGGTCATTCTAGTGATATTAGGTAATTTAATAGGTACACAAGTACACAAAGTTCCAATCTTAACCTATATGTTCAAGTGAATGATATTGGGCTAACATCAAGATTTGGGGTATAAAGAATCAAACTTGAGCATTAAATGGCATAACACATGTATAAAGAGGTCAAAATATATCATCTTTAACTTATCACGGGATCTACGAGAAAACTTAAGTTATGAGAATAGTCCATTCAGATAGATCTCATTCTCTAGATAACCATTCATATATTATATGACCAAAATGACTCAAGGAATGATGATTTATGGTCTTTTCAAATTCAAGCATGAATCTAGGAGAAAAAGAGAAAGAAGGATACCAAACGAAGTGATGATCTGGGCCGATCTTGACTCTCAAACCATCATCCAATGACTATCCACACATTAGGGAAGGAGACAGAGGCGTCTCATGTGGCTTGGACCGTCCCACCAATGAAGGACCAACAGAGGGGAGACTAGTTGTCCAGATCCCATCTAAAGGCCTGACCATCATCTCTCTCATGGACACAAGCATCGCATTGACGTCAGCTACGACAGGGTGGCTTGTCGCAGTGGAACAGCTGGGAGCAGAGAGGTTGTGATTGTCACATAACCTTTTATTACCAAATCCTAACTCAAAATGGCTACACATTCAATGGCAATAGGACCTAGATGTATGTCCCTAGCATGGTATTAATAAAGTGTGAATACATAATCATAAAGCTTAGGATACATGAACAGATTACAAGATAAAGGAACCAATCATATCTCAACATTCATCAAGTATTATTAAGAAACATGGTTTTATTACATTATTACAAGTACATGTTTAAGCTTACAATTTTACAAGCCTGCTCATGTTACTTCAGATCTTACAACAAGAACATAGCTCTCCAATCCCATCACTTCTAGCCATCTCTAAACCTATAAAATACGTGAAAAAAGGCAGGTCAACCACACGAGGTGCTGAGTAAAGGGCTAAAAGATACATATACATCAGCTTTGCATAATTTGATAAGATTTATAGAAGTAAATGAGAAATAGAAAACATGTTATGTTTTTAGCAAAATGAGAGCCCATGTTTTATGTCATTTTACTCCAATTATAACATCTTATCATGTATTCATAAGACCTTTAATCAACATCCCATTAGAAGGATCTGTAAGGGTGCTCAAGATTAGCTAACCATTCTATTCGTGAGGGACCTTGAGGACATTGCCAAGACCAAACCCTATTTCAACATTGTATAATGGAGTTTCTATATTATGTTTGCAAGTTATAAAACCACGTTGCAAGGCAAACATCGAGTACATACTATAATACTACATGGCAATATTTGAGCAAGTAAACAAGCATACATATTTATCACATTTCAAGCAAGAAATCCATAATCATATAATTATTGAAAGTTGTTACCTATTTCAAAGATTCATAACCTATTCTTAACCATCTAGATCAAAAGAAACCACATGTTTAAGTAACAAGTTTGTATACATGCATTAGATTTGCATCATTAACCCTATCTAGATTCATTTTTGGGTTTGGACAAGTTAGGTTCCAAGTTTCTTATTATTACATCTGATGATATCTTAGTGATTTAGGGTCCATCATAAGGGTTTGGTTCAAGTTTCATGTCATTTTGATGTTCCATTCACTTTATGTGGTTATTATAAGATTCATGTCACATTCGTACATTTCAAGGTAAAAGGATTCGTAATAGGGTAAACTTGGCAAGATTCATCAAGTAAGGAGGTCCAATCATAAGAGATGACTTATAACAACAAGTTAATGATAAGATTAGCATATCTCAATGATGGGTGGATGGTCACCTAAGTGTACCCTCATAAGGTTCATCATTGTAATCAACATTACCACATACATAGCTTATGGATTCAACATGTTGATTAAGTGAACCTTCAACAAAAAAGGGTCACAAAGATCACAAAAAATCCTAATTTGACAGTGGAGGACATAACAAATAGATCCATACCATGATTGGGGCACAATAAAGACAAACATGTCATATACATAATATTAGGCAAACTAGGGCTTCAAACACCTTAAAAAATTAAGAGGGTGGGTCATAGGTATTAAAGTCACCATATGACACAACATTTCTGATATGAAAGATCCAAAAAGGCTTTCATGCACAAATGGGGTCATAGTAATCATTTTGAAACAAGTATACTCAAGAATAGACATAAATTGACACATACAGGCTTTCATGCACAAATGGGGTCATTGTAATCATTTTGAAACAAGTATACTCAAGAATAGACATAGATTGGCACATACATGCATTGAGTGCTATTTAGAACAAAAATAGAAAAAAGAGATTCAGGGGCTAATACTTGTGTTTTGTAGAGGTAACTTATACTGATTTCAATGTTAAGAGAGTAGACATGCATCAAAGTTTCAACATATAGCATAGTCAAGCATTTAACATGGTCAACCAAGGTTAAAGTTTGTATCTTTAACAAAATATGAAAAATAGAGTAGATAAATGGTCTTCGAGTTAGTCCATGTTGTATATCTCATAAATAGGATGAATTTGATATATAATTTTGCTATATTTGGCTTTAGGATGTGGGAGTTGTGGATTTTTAATCATTTTGATCGAGAACTATATGAAAATGAGGGGTGTTACCTTTGATATCATGTAAGGTATCTGGCCAATGGCCCCAGATCAAGTGGCCACCCTCCTTGCCTATCCAGCGTGCCATGAGGTGGGGCATGGAAATGTGTCCAGTGCCGACTGGCCAGCAACGCATGGCCCAACGACTGCACATCACTCGCTTCCCTATCACTTCGCATCAGTGCAACTAGGGGAGGCCAGCAAATGCTTGCAACTGCCAACTCAATCCTTGTCTGTGCACATCTGAGTCATAGTGGTGGCATCCCATTTGCCTCCCTTGGGTCCATATTGACCGTGGCCACTGGAGGGCCATGTGCTCGTATGCATCACGATCATTGATGGGCTTGGACCTCCAGGATCTGACGGGTGTTTCTCACTTGCTCGTGCTCTTGTTGTTTGAGGTAACAACACCGTGCGAGGCATCATACCTCACCTAATACCACACAAGAAACCTTCGAGGGCCCCGTGCATGATGTCGAGGTCCCATACAGGCTTTACGAGTTCCAACAAAGCCAACCGCCCTTCGTCCCTCGCCAAGCAAGGCTAGGGTATAGCTGTGTGAGGGGGCATGACGTGGCGGCACCGCCTCAACAGAAGGGGAAGAGAAGCAGGTGTGGCTGGGTTCTAGAGTGCGATGGAGAGAAAAAACTAGGGGGAAAGAGAGAGGGAGTTGAAATGAGAAGAAAGAGTCCCTCAATTTGTTCAACAGATCAGAGATAAGGCTGATTGGTGGTGCCAAAGGTAGAGTTAGGTGGCGGCAGTGCCTCTTGTGCTGGTCCACAGTACAAAGGAAGGAGACGAGATAACAATCGTTAAATTAGGATCAGATCTATGTGTGAATGATCCAATGGTTGAGGTTAGGGGTGCACTAGGTTTTCTTAAGTTAGGATGGAATTTATTGGGCCGCACACCCCATAATTAGGCCCATTAAGGCCGAAAATCAAGTTAAATTGTGTTAAAACAAGGACTGAAGTAGCCGAATTCAAATGACCATATCTTGGGCTTTGAGGGTTCAAAAGAGGCAATTTTTCACTGTTGCATTCATAAAGAGATATACAATATGAAATATACTAGAAATCCAAAAGATCATAGTGACAAGGTTCAATTTATATTTCAAGATGGTGACATGTTAAGGAATGATTCTTAGTTCAAAAGTGCAAATTTAATTTTACACGTGGTGAAAAAGATCAGTGTAGTTCCCAAATTGGGATGCCACAATTCACCAATTCTGGAATGAATATCAAATTGAGTAATAGGTCACTAGATATGAAAGAAAGAAAACAAGATAGGAGAGGGAAAATATAGGTAGTCACAGTTATCAAGCTTGATAACTGGCATCCTCAGTTTACCTAGTTTTCACAAACTCAAATGTGGTTTCATCTTGTCTGGAGGAAACCAGAAGAAGAGGTGCCCAAAAACTCAAGCTCCATTAGTGCCACTATGCTGGGGTGAAAGAAAAAGAAGAGGGAAGGGAAGATGGAGCATGAGAGGTGTTGGAATAAGGGGGAAAGGTTATAATAGGGTTCTAAGGGGAATATAAGTCTCAATTGGGTGAGAGGGGTCCCCACAACTGGCCATGGCCGGAGGACAACTCATCATGCTACAATACAACAAAGTTGGTGCAAGGAAAAGGGCTAGCATGGAGGGGCGTCAGATCAGGGTGTGTTCTGTCTCCAAAATGTCCAGGGGCCAAGATGCATGCCACACAAAAGGTGTCATGTTATTGGGTGTCAAGGTTGGAGTCGAATTTCCCAAGGAAAGAGGAACAATAAATGGATTGCGCACCCAAAATTTTGGCCCAATAAGGATTTTAGTTCAAATAAATTCAATCTAAACACATACAAATGACCCAAACTTCATTAGTGCATAACTTGGGCTCTGCATGTGCAATTAATGTGATTTGTATGCCATTGGAAAGATTATAGGGAGCTATACAACATTAAATATATTGGAGAGTAAGTAGATGACACTGAATATATTCAAATTAATTTTTAATATGGTAACATGTTAAGGATTTGAAACTTCGGTCTAAAAACAATTGAAAGTTACCATAAGACACATGAGCATAAAACAAATTGATTGAGTATCAAAACACATTCAATTTCAAGATTGAGAAAATTGAGTGAAGGCGAAGTGCATATCACCTAAGTTAAGAGAGAGAAAGGCCCATGTTATCACAAATATTCTACTATCCAATGCTTTATCAGAGTTTTTTAACATGTTTCTGTGTTTTCTTCATAATCAAGGTGATGTTTCAAAACAAGTATTATTCTCCTCACCTCTAGAGTTCTATGATGGAACCACTTGACATTTTTCAATCCACCAAAATAACCATTATGTGAACAATGTTTTCTGTTGTAGTTCCAAAAGTAAATCAAGTTTATTTCATTTTGTAAAAAAATTCATAACAATGTTTGTATAAATACATATATTAATATATACATATATATATACATACATATAAGAATATATATATTATTATATACATATTCATCATATAATTATTTTAATATATACAAAATGCTTGTTTTAGTTTTTCTCTTGTCCCTTGTATATTTATACAATACTCAGTGTTGTGGCCCTCTTCTAAGTATTTTTTAAATATATATAGAATATAAAAATATGTTTCTTGATGAAAGGTTGGACAAGTTAAGTTTACTTATGCTCACCAACCAAAATAAGAAAATAACTAGGAATGTCAAATAATAAATAAAAAGTAAGAAAACAATTTAAATATCTCCATGTATGTAGAATATTAGGTTTCTAAATCTATTTCCAATGCACCAGTTTGCTTGTTAATTATAGAGAAGGAATAGCAAGAAAATATTTTATAGAACTTTAGTAAAGTGTAAATTTGTAAAAATATTAGTATAGATGACATATAGAGAATTTTTCAACTTACCACACCTATTGCAAAACAAAATTTGCATCAAAATGTTATCAATTAATCAAAATAGTCATTTCAAAGTATTGCTTTTATGTTACCAATGGGAAGGGATCCAATTACCCCAATCAAAGTAGTCATGCACTTTGCCATCAATAAATAACACTAGAAGATTAAATTGGAATGACTACTCCCAACCACACCATGTAGACACCCATTCATGTCTATCATGTCCAGAACAAATGTGTTTCACATTACATTGTGCACTCTGCATTCTTATAAATATTTGGGAAAGGTAGAGGAATACTTGTACTTTATTACCATGCCGTTATGGTCATCTATTAATTGTATTGGGAAAAATAAAAGTACTCACTTCCAACCCAATGTGATTATTTGCAAAATCAATATTCATTTCATAATTAGTGTTGTAATTCATATATATCTCTTATTATCAAGTATAATTTAATGTCTTCCATCTCTATAAATATACCAACATTTATGTGGTGTTCGTTATATATTATATCCACACATGTATAATATAAGGTTAAAGGTTCTTATGGTAATATTCTTAAATAAGTAGTTTCTACACTACAAAGGGCTATTATGTATGTCTCTCAAATGTTAAAATGCTCATACAACTTTCCAACGGTGCTTTCTTTCCATCTTTGTTGAAATGGTGAAGAGCTTCCTTTAGAATTTTGTGGATGCTTTTACGTGTAAGGGGATTCTTTTATGAACAGTGTATTGAGTTTAGATCAGTGCTACAATGGTGTGAGTATACCATCTCATTTTAAATTTATGGCATACAAAGGGATTGTTTTGGTTCACAAGGTTCCTCATAAGGGTATGGAGGTTGCTCGGTTAGAAATTTAGTTATCTCCAAGTTTCCTCTAGCATAGTCATCGAAGGTAGTAAAGAGTTTCTTATGATAATATCTTAAGCTTTTTCATGAAATTTATCAAATATTTTTCAACGATTGCAAAAACTTTGTTGGAACTTTTAGAATAGGGTGTGGAGTTTGATTTCAATGATTGATGTTTACAAGCCTTTAATCTTCCAAAGAATGAATTGATCTTTGCACGTGTGGCAATGGATCCAGATTGGAGTCTAACTTTAGGGCTGATGTGTAACACTTCCTACCATTTATTCGGGGCAGTTTAAGAAAAAGAAAGAATGTCTTTCATCTACAATTTTCTATGTTTCTCGAACGCTTAGTGATGATCAATTAAACTACAACACCACATAGAAAAAGATTTTTATATTAATGTTCACCTTTGATACATTTAGATAGTATTTAATTGGGGGGAAGGTAATTGTGTACACAAACCATACCACAGTAAATTATTTACTATAGAAAAATGAAGTCAAACCTTAACTAATTCTATTGATCTTCCTTTTGCAAAAATTTGATATAGATATTAGGGATTAGTCTAGCACATAAATTGTTATGGAATACTATTTCTTTCATATACAGAGAGTGTATAAGATTGGATTAGAGATACCCATTTAGGGACCTTATGTGATGTGAAGTTGCTAGTTGTTAAACATAGGCACATGTGGTTTGATAGCATCATGAACTTTTTAGCAAGTAGAGTGATGCCTGCGGATTGGAACTCCCAATATAGAGAGAAATTCTTTCACTTTTCACATTATTTTGTTTTGGATGACCCTATATATTTTAAAAAATATAGGGATGGCATATTAAGACGTTTTGTTTGTGAGTGGGAGTGGAGAAAATTCTTGGACATTTTCATGCATTGCCCACATGGTGGCATAATGCAAGCTCTAGAATGGTAGCTAAGTTTTGCGGTGTAGGCTTCATTGGCCATCCACAACATCCCAGGATTTGAGGACTTGGATAAAATAATATTAAAATGAATGATTGGACTACCATATCACCAAGGTGCACCTCATTTTTAGAATGCCCATCACTAAATAACTTTCTAGTTAAGCATGTTGATCCCAAAGTAGCATTAGGATGGGTGACCATTTAGGAAGTTTATCTTGGCTTGCACATGAGTAAGGACAAAGTGTGCAATTAAGGCTAGTGGTGGTCTGTGGGGTTAGTCATCATTATTGAAATTCTACTAGAGCCTTGGGCAATGAGCCTAGGCGTTACAAATGATATTAGAGCCATAACCCCTTCAGTAGGTGGGGCCCACATGGACATGTGGATGCCCTCTTGAGCCGTGAAGTTCAGACATGTTGGAAAGGGTTGTCCATAGTGATGTATCCACCCTTGCATTGGTATTTCTTCATCGGGAGTTAGGTGTCCATGGGCCATTATGGGTCTGCACTGAAATGGGGACATATTTTGAGGCCATATAGTTGATACTTGAGGAGGACTGTAAAGAAGCAAAACCACTTCCTTACTAAAAATTTGAATAACAAAACCTCCAGTCCAAACATACTCAGAAGGCATGATGGAGTGGGTGTAAATTTTTCAAATCTTTATATAATGGTAATCAAAAGACCAAAGTATAGCAGTGGAATAAAAACATGACTATATTCAATTATAAAACAAAGGGTTACAAACTTACATCATAAGGATCCATGTAGAGGAAATCTAAAGCACCTCAAGATTGTCTCCAACCTTCATCATCACAAACTAAGTCTGGGTCCACATGTCAAGCCATCCATATCCTCCACCTAGGGTTGGAAGCATACCCCAGCAAAAGAGAAATAACATGAAACATCAGTAAAGGCTGGTATGTGCATACTAAAAAGAAAATTGAGCAATTTATAAAGAATAAGGGACGTAAAAATAAAAGGCTTCCCATGCAAGAGATAAGGACCACCCAAACGGGTTCAAGAGAAAAGAATCATAACAAAAGGGATACTTGCCATAACCAACAAATAATAAGAATGTGCTATCAATATAAACATCCACTACCATGGTGGGAAACATAGCATATATCATCATCAACCTACATGCACGTGAGATAAGCATAGCCCTAGAACAATATAAATAATAATGGCGGTCAAGAATCACACATCTTGAACCTGGTGAGACATGGGCCAAGAATCACACATCTTGCCCTGGCATGGGGAATCACACATCCACCATCCAAATTTATATAACATGGGCCAGGAATCACACATCCTGCCCGGGTATGGGGAATCACACATCCACCATCCAAATATATATAACATGGGCCAGGAATCACACATCCTGCCCGGGTATGGGGAATCACACATCCACCATCCAAATATATATAACATGGACCAGGAATCACACATCCTGCCCGGGTATGGGGAATCACACATCCACCATCCAAAATATATATAACATGGGCCAGGAATCACACATCCTGCCCGAGTATGGGGAATCACACATCCTCCATCCCAAAGATATCACAATGTTGCCATATTGCATAATGAGACAAAAATCAATGTAATTACACTACTCTAGTGCTACTGAATCACATAGCATGTTAATGTAGAGGCAAGTAGAAAAGTACAGTCAGAATTATACAATGTTGCCATCACACAATGGACAACACAAACATATAAATAAATCCACTTCAAAGTGGGCATATATCACCAAGTAAACTTCCACATCACAGTGGGCATATAATATCAAAAGTCCAACTTGCACCAAGGCAACAAGATAAGATTCCAAGAGAATATCCATGATCACAAGATCAATAACAATTAAGATACTTCACATGAAGCATGATTTCATGAGAACAAGATAATGTGTAGGCTAATGTCCATAGGACCAAAAGTAAGACAAAAATAGGTTAATTGCTGAAGAAGAATAATCAGGGATGCAAACATACATTAAGTGAGGAAATAGAAATTGCTCAATATAGATATAATAGGGGATGCAAGCATACCTCAACTTCAGAGTCAAATGTCCAAAGACACTTCTAGGTCCAAGCCTAGGCTTCCAAAGCACCTATTAGCATATATATGGGATTAGGGTTAGGTTTCCATTATTATACAAAACCCTAAAAATCACCTTTTTTATTA
Source organism: Alisma plantago-aquatica (assembly GCA_963693085.1). Classification (NCBI taxonomy): domain Eukaryota; kingdom Viridiplantae; phylum Streptophyta; class Magnoliopsida; order Alismatales; family Alismataceae; genus Alisma; species Alisma plantago-aquatica. The sequence goes on from OY856409.1 coordinate 420,208,145, forward strand.
TTAATGAATTAGGTCATCAAAACCTTTCCATATTTTATTATATATCATTAGGAGTCCAAAACATATTTTATTTATTTTTCTGACTTATAGAGAATTAGTTATAATTTTTACAAGTTAATTCATTATTAATTAGATCCATTAAAATACCTGTTATTAATCTTTAGATTCAATTATTAAAACATATATCATTAGTTAGATCTTATTTTTATAAATCCAACGAATATTTTTCCATATTTTTCTGTTCATCCATTAATTAGTTAATGATTTTCAAAAATCGGCCAATCAGATAATCAGATAAAGCCACGTAGGCGAGAAAATCCACGAAAAGCAGGTCGGGCCCGCATGACTTGGCCCAATGGATGCCGGCCAAGTCAGTGGGTCAAAGGCTCACTTGACTCATTCCAAAGCAAGAGACAAGAGCATGAAAAGACTAAAATGCCCCTGAAAGAAAAACCAAAGATAAAGAAAACTGAAGGGCAGACCAGACCAATCGTTGTGGTCGTCTTCTTCAATTTGACAGAATCACGAGAATAGCAGGCCGCAACAAACCTTGACAGTAAGGGAACTCAATCGGGGCATCAGATGCCGAAACAGATCGGCAATATCTTCGTCGAGTTCGCAGGAGCATCACGAACTTAGAGATCCAAAAGTCAACGAAAATCATGGAGAAAAGCAGAGAAGATCAAGCTTAGGTTCTAGGTAACTATAAAAGGGGGGGGGGGGAATTGGCTAGCTACCTGATCGTTGCAATTGATGCCAAGAAAAGCATTGCGGAGGCACAGGGAACACCACTAGAGACAAAACGAATCTTGTGAAGGCCTAACGACGAGAGTCAAGCAAGGCCAGGCTGAGGGGCGACGCTGAGTAGGGGAGGTCATGCCAGAATCAAAGGTAGCCAAACCAAATTGTGCGCATTGTAGCTGGGACCTCGGCGGAGGTCAGGGGACTGACCCTTAACGGTCCGATGGTCCATGGCGGCGAGGAGATGAGATGAAGTCGGAAACAGTGGAGGAAACAGAGTGTAAGGGCGGCGCCAAGATTTGTGGGTAAAGGGGGTGACAAACCCTACTTTTATAGGGTCATTGGGTGCGGGTGAAGGAAAGGAAGGTGTGGGAGAAAGAATCGAAGAAGAAGATAGAGAGATGAGGGAGAAATCAGAGAAAGAAAATTGGTCAGAACTGGCTTCCCAGTTCACATGGAACCCAACAAAAATGGAGGTAGAAGAAAAGATAGTAGCCGCATGATCTAGATCCAACGGACACAAAAGCACCTGAAATCTAATAAGACTAGGAAAGTAGGTGTGACACATATCTAATACGATTAAAACTAAAGTGAGATTAATTTAATGTACATATTTTCTCTTTCCTCTTTTGAGGGTTCTATTCTTATCCAAATTAGACAAAACTTGACACACAAGTTAAGTTAAATATGTAGATTCCGAATCTCCAATTAGATTTCACTTTTGCAAACTTTAGATGTATTATTTAATATATTCTTTGTTTCTCTTTCCTGATACATTAATGACACATGGATTATCCAAATTAAGTGGAACCTCACCCACAAGTTATAATTAATGTGTTGGATACGAATTTGCCATCAATTTTACATATTGGAGTTGATTGAATATTTATTTGATATTTTGAAGGTTCTACATACTTTCTCTCTCCTGATTATACCTTTTAAGCAAACTTTCTCCAAATTGGATAAAAATTTACCCAAAGGCTATATTTATTATGTAGATCACGAATATAACATTATTTTCCTCTTTTGGAGTCAATTACTATATTTATATATTAATTACACTTTTTAGGCAATTTCTCTCTCCTAACTTACCATATTATTTCAAGGTGGCCCAAATTAAATGAAAATTGACAAGTAGGCTTATTTTGATGTGTAGATTACGAATTTGAAGTTCATTTCCACTTTAAGAATTTCTTACATGGGTTTTGTCATCTGGCCCATTAGAGACCCATTAACAACATTATGCATCCAATTAAGTTATTTATCATCTTATTATCACCAAATGAATTATTTGACGTATTATATTACATTATTCACGCATTAGATTATTAGGATCACTCTAACATTAACCTTGTTTGGTCAAACCTAAAAGATAAAAGTTCTAAGGTAGGGTCTAAGATCCGGTATGTTACAAGGACATTAAGAGTCTAACTGGGGGAGATTTAACATCCTAGGATTTGAGGCCTCAGATAAAGTAATCTTAAAAGGAATGATTGGACTACCCATATCACTAAGGTGAATCTCCATATTAGGGATCCCATCACTAATGCGCTCTATAATTTAGCATGTTCAGCCTAGAGTAGTACTAGGATGGGTGACCAATCGGGAATTTCATTGTGGCTTGTGCGTGAATTAGGACAAAGTATGCAATTAAGTCTAGTGGTAGTCTATGGGTCCAATCATCATTCTTGACACTCTAGTAGAGCCTTGGGAAGTGGGTGTGAGCATTTCAACATCCTTTTTCAAGGATGCATATAATTTTTTGAAATGTTTGATGCATGTTAGAAAACTAGAAACATGTCAAAAAGACATGGAATGTCATTAGTTCTATTTTAGAACTTTGACATATTTTATTTAATAAGTAATAGATTCCATGGAGTCATTTGCATTTTTAAATTCAAATATGTATAGCTTGCTAGTTTTTTTATTATGTTTCCACATGGGTGAAGGTAAGATCCACCCAGACCAATGATGCACAGGTTGTCTGTACATTTGTGAAGAATAATATTTTTTGTAGATTTAGGGTTACTATGGTGTTAATTGGTGATGGGGGTTCTCCCATGTAGTATTCTTATATTGTACTTTATGTTTGTCTTTTCTATTTTATAACTTAAAAACATAATATAGAACTCAATTATACAAACCATGTGCATGCATCTTTATTCTCAGGGTAAGAACACAAGGTTGGGTGCCATAACCGAGTTGTCAATCTAGGGTGGACCATGTAGATAAAAGTCTTAGGTGTTGGTGATGGCCTTAAGGTTCCTCACAACAATAAATGATATTTGATCTTGAGCACCCTTACAGACTTCGCTATTGGAAAGTTAGTCAAAGGTCTTTTGTACATGACATTTTGGAATAATTAAAGTAAAATAACATAAAATATGGTCTCTCATCATTTTATAAGGTACTTCACTTGTTAATTATTATTCATTTATTGCTACAATCTTTTCAAATTATGCAAAGCTTATATATATGTATCTTTCTTCCTTGTACTCAACACCTCATGTGTGACCTGCTTGTTTCACATATTTTTTAGTTTTAGAGATGGTAGATAGTTGATGGCTTGGTGAGCTATGTTAAGGTGTACTTGTTGTATGATCCCTAGTGTACATGTGTAGACTTGTAAAATTTGAAACTTAAATATGTAATTGAAATCTTGTAACAAAGCAATGTTGCATAATATATCTTGTAGAATGTTGAGAGTATGTTGGTGCTTTTGTCTTGTTACTTGATCATGTATGATAAGCTTTTTTTCTCACATATTTTGCTTTGATAATACCATTCTAGGTATTGGCGCCTAGGTCCTATTGTCATTAACGTTTTATTCATTTTGAGTTAGAACTTCGGTAATAAATGGTTCCATGATAGGTTTGTATTGCACAAACCTCCAATTTGGTGTTTCTTTGAAGAAATATGGAGTCTTACACCAAGTAGAAACACCATACCATAATTAGCCGAGGTAAAGTTGAGGTCCCCAATCGGGGTGAAGATGATTTTAAAGAATATTTTCTATAACATAAAGACCAATTGGAGCATGCAACTTAATGATACCCTTTGGTCATATAGGACGGCTTTCAAGACTCCCATTAGTACATCACTCTATATCTAGTTTATGAAAGGTCTTTCCACTTGCTGTAATGAACCAAAACCTATCCTCTTGACCCTAATCATATGTATTGGAGGAAGGTCGGTTTGGTTCTTTGGGCTTAGCCAAACAAGGATAAAGATATACACATTAGTAGATTAATTGAAACCCTCACATGTAGACACATAAAAAAATATAATCTAATTCTCTCATAATTAATATTCAAACCAATAAAGGGTTCATAGAATATGTCACAAAAGATAATCTTGATTAAAGAGATATTATACATAGGAGAACTATGTGTCATAATTGAGAGAAAAATGTTACTTTATCCAAATAAATATAGAATTGAGTAACTTAATGAGATAATAATAAGATAAATTTGTTCTATAATTTTCTATAACCTTTTAGAACAAGGAAGGGATAAAAAATAAATAATACCTCTTTAAGCCAGATAATGTGATATTGAGTTATTTAATATGAGAAATAGTGGTAATAATTAATAATGGGCTAAAATTATTAAAAGCAGAAAAAATTGGCTAAATATAAATTCAGATCATTTTCTTTGGCTATGCTTTGGCTTGGAGGTCAAATTTCACAAATTTAGGATAATAATAGACATATCTATTTTATTTAGAAAAGAGAAGGTGTTTTTCCTCCAAAATATAAAATAAATATTAAATAACTTCAAAAGTGGCAACAAATTTTGGATTCATAATACACACATTTAAAAATCATTTGGATGAATTTTCAGATAATTTAGATAATCTTTAATTATGTGTAGATTAGGAGAGAGAAAGTATGTAATAACCCAAAATATTATATAACATGATAAATAACATCAAGGGATTTATGGCCAATTTGTGTTCTATATGTTACAGTTTACTTGACGGTGAAGTTTCACATTTTTTGCATAATAATAACGATTTTTATTTTAATTGGAAAAGAAAATAAGAATAAAAGTAAAATATATTAAATAAATTATTAGATTCCAACAAAAGAGAAAATAAATATCAAATTCGAAATCTACATGACAAAATTAGTCGCGTGTGAATTTTCATCTAATTTTGGCAATTATATATATTTTAATTAATTTTAGAGATAGAATATAATTTAAAGAACAAAAATATCTATTAATATGCTAAAAAATGGCATAATCATGTTCCTCGCATTTAGTATTGCTTATAGGCCAAGTTTTATATTTTTAGGGAGTTTTTAGATGTCTCTAATTCATTAAAAGAATAAAATAAGTGATAAGATTTGAATATATTAAATAAAATAAAAGAAGGTTTAAAAAATGTAAATTAATACCAAAATCGGATTCCTTTCTCCAAAATTAGCTAACATACCAAATTCGGATTTATTTAGACTTCTTTTACACCCTCAAATAATTATAGAAAGTTTTGTACTAATGCATCAAAAGAACAAAGTTGGAGCGTTGTATTAAATGTCATCTCCTACCTCAGGTCTATGTGAACATTGATTCTGTAGATGTGCAATTTTCAAAATGCTATAACTCACTCGTGTCTCCATCTTTTTCCATGAGTCTTTTGCCTATGAGTTGCAAATTGAATTCCGCTTGTTTTGAGCCAATACTCACGTGATTTTGTCGTGGTTACAAGAAACTCCTAATTTTCACAATGTAGAGCATATCATCTACCTTCTTATTCTTCACATCTCACTTCCGCACCTATAAATACCTATGCCCTTAATTTCATTCGATCTTGTTCTACTCTGCCCTCATGCCAATTTTGTTGAAGATTGCATCTTTGGTCGTCATCGAGCTTCTTCTTCCCCTATCTTACGACTCTCCTTCTCGAGCCTCGACAACCCCGATGAACTAATTGAATCTCGAGGTGAGTTTGTACAAGCGTACTCTCTCTTTTTTCATATTCTCTTCAACAAATAATGATGATTCTTAGATTCACCTAATTTTGGCCCGTGAGTAGCAATAGTAGCTTGGCTGCTCACTTGTGATGAAATGAAGAAGACGATCCCTGATGATTTTCCTCATCTATCCTCACCTATCTTCCTTTCTCATTTTCTCACATAGGGGCAATAATTCTTTGATCCTCAAGATTCTTTGACCTGAGAAAACCACGTTGGTCGTTGACACGGAAACTCGACCACCCTTGATTGGGCCAAATCAACACCCCAGGTCTCTCTCTCAGTTGGTTTTTCATATGATTATTCACCTAATTTTTATCTCTTCCTTGTTCTAAAATGTTATAGAAAATTCTAGAACGAATTTATCTTAATATTATCTCATTAAGTTTATCGATTCTATATTTATTTGGATAATGTAACATTTTCTGTCAATTATGAATACGTAGTTCTCCTATGCATAATATATCTTTAATCATCATTATCTTCTGTGACATATTCTATGAACCCTTTATTGGTCTAAAGATTAATTATGAGAGAATTAGAACATATTTGTTTATATGTCCACATGTTAGGGTTTCAATTAAGCTACTAATGTGTATATCTTTATCCTTGTTTGGCTAGGCCCAAAGAACCAAATTGTCCATCCTCTAAGACATATGATCAGGGTCAAGAGGCTAGGTTTTGGTTCGTTATAGCACTCCACCCCTTAAAAGGATTTTTTCCTCAAAATCTAATCACTCATACTTCAAAAACCAACTACTCTCCAACCATGATACCTAATTAGCCCAACTAATCAACATCTAGGTACTACGTTTTTTTTGCATTTTTTAGTTGTGACTATTTTAAGTTATTCATGTATCCAAATAAAAATTAATAACCAACTAGGGTTGATCTATAGTTTCTTGTGTCTCTAACCTAAAAATCCAAAGGTTCACATTATACACCAAATGTCATAAGGTATAAAGGGTATGTTCACTACACCTCTATATTATTCAACATATTCCTAATCACTTCTTCATTTAGAAAATTAGGGTTTAGGATATCTATGTGAAACTAATTCTAGGGTCTAACTATCCATACTTCACACATCTCATATTTGTGACTTAGTTCAAAAAAGCTTAGATAAAATCCACATAAAATTTATTTTGTACATTCAACTCTTCAAGAAGATGCCTAAGTCAAATACCTTAACAACCAACAATACTAGTTGCAATTTATTCAGCTTCACATGATGATGATGTCTTCTTTTTCTTTTTTGAAACTTGGCTCATCAGGTTTGAGCCAAGGAATAATACAAACTCAGTGGTGTCATTTTTGTCATCAATATCTCCACCCATATCCTTATCACTATACCCCACAAATCATGGTTCCTCCTTGCCCTTAGTCACATAACAAAAAATAACACATATTGTACCCAATATTTACCTCAAGATTTTCTTCACAATAGAGATGTGTTTCCCGATGAGTGTCTCCATGTAGCGGCTCACGATCCCAACCGCATAGGCAATGTCCAACCTTGTATTAACCAAGTAATGGAGGCTCCATACTATGATGATGTAGTAGGTTTTATAAGTTGTAGGACTTGAGCACACCTTTCTCAGGTTCATACTTTCCTCAATTGGTGTTTGCATTGGGTTGCAATCTGTCATCCCACACTTCTTAAGAAATTTTGTTGCATAAGCTGATTGGAACAACAAGATTACTTGAGAGTTCTACTGCAGTTCGAACCCCAAGTAGTATCTCAATAGCCCAAAGTCACTCATGTTGACTACCTCCTTAATTGGCAGTTTGAACTTTGCAATCTCCAATGCTCATACACATAATGACAAAATCATCATGTACATGCCAACTAGGAGATTTGCGTTGTTGAGATTTCTTTCATAGATAACATTATCCGCTAGACAACATGTAAAAATAAGTGATATTAAGCTTTTTTAAGTTAGACATTTCATTCTCTTGGTGCTTGATGTAGCACGTACAGTGCCTTCTAGATCTTCAACACTTTGTCTTTGTTTCCTTATTATATGTGGTTGGGTGGCTATACTACATACACCATCCCTCCATTTTGTTATTGAGGAAGGCAGACTTCACGTCCATGTGGTGCACCTCCCACTATTATTGTGCCTCTAATGCAAGAAAAAGATGAACCATCTTAATTTGTGCAACAGGTGCACAGACTTTATCAAAGTCCACACTTTACTTTTGCATGTAGCCTTTGGAAAAAAGTCATGCTTTGTTCTTGAAAACAACACCTTGTGGATCTGTTTTCAATTTGAACACCCACTTGAAACCAATGGGTCTTTAGCCAACTAGGGTGTTGACAAGATCCAATATATAATTTCTATTAATTTCTTTAAGATCCTCTTGTATTACATGCCTCTATCATGAATACCTTTCATCTTCTGGAATGTTTGTTGGCTCTTCCATGGCAAATATTCAAAGTGTCGAGTCTTTTATCTCCTTCTTTATCGTGGCATGCATATGTCTTGCAAGAAATGAAACGTCATTGGATGTGATGACATGTTGTTGTTTGTAGCACCCCTCGTGTTCTGCCTTTATGGATTATACATGACATCCACTAAGTCGTACTATATAGTTGACGTGATGTACTATGTGATGGACTCTTATTCTACTCCCACCATGATGGTTTTGTCTACTACAGCCGGAGAGCCATGGATGATGTTTTTGGTCCCTGTAATAATGTAAGGTGGATAATACATAGTAAAAACCTCATTATGATCAACCACCATTAAATCAACTATCGAGTCTGAGCCCCACTTTATAGCCTCTTCAAACATGGTATCTCTTGACACGTGTGACTTCTTTGTCACTGGATCATACATCCCTTACCCCTTTGATCCATGATCAAACCTAATGAACACCATGGGTATACTATAGTTAGAAAACTTTTTGAGATGTGGTTGCACCACCTTGATGTGTTCCCCATAGACAAAGGTGTGTAGAGGTTACAATCTTGGCTTCTTATCATACAATAGTTCATATGGCATTTTTCTCATGACACTTCAGGTTGTTTCATGGTTTAGGAGATACACTATTCTAGAAACAACCTCTCCCAAGAATGGTCTTGGAATCCCCTTGCTCTTCATCATACTCCTAACCACATCCACTAAGGTTTGGTTTCACCTTTCCACAATGTCATTTTGTTGTAATGAACAAAGGGCTATGAAAAAGGTTGGATCCTTGAGTTCATAATGTACTTATGTAATTCCTATCAGGCGATCCCCTCATCTTAATCGATACGTAGAGCCTTCACCTTTATTTTTGCCTTTGTCTCAACACATGCCTTGATCTTATTAAATGCATCAAAGGCTCTATATTTGCTTTATTTCAATGTAATCCACATATAGAGACATGATAATCAACCAACATAAATTTTTTTACCTCTCTATATTTTTAGTGTTATTGAGCCACACAAATATGCATGTAACAATTGTAGTGGCTTGTCTGTATAGTGTAATGATGTCAGTGGGAATGGTGCATGTCATTGGTTCCCAATCATGCATCCATTACACACCTTATCAATATTCTTGATGTGAGGCATGCCTTCCACCATTTCATGGTGAGTCAAGTACCGCAATGCTTGGAAGTTTAGTCGATCATGCTCCCTATTGCCACAACCATGCATCCTCCTTGATGCATGCTAAGAGGCACACCAACTAAAAAAGGTTGAGGTTGAGCTTGTACAATTGAGTCCAAGATTTCTCTGCCTTGGCTAGAATCCCTCTATCCAGATCATAGATGTATATGAATCCACCCTCGAACATGTATTTTTAATTGTCCTCATCAAGTTGGATGAGGCAAACAATATTTTTCTTGAGAGGTGGAATATAATACACATCTATTAGAATAAAATGCTCCATTTTGGCATACAGATAGCATCGCTCCATGTCCAAAGTTCTTCACAAATGAATCATTACTAAGGTGCATGGTTTTTCTGACTGTAGTGTTAATATTGATGAACATTTCCTTATAGTCAATCATGTGGTTGTTGGCTCTTGTGTCAAGGTACCATACCTCACTGGAGCATTTGTCCAAAATTCTATTTGGTCAAGTTTTCTCCTCATTGAGCATGACCATATCATGAACATCCTATGGGTGCATGTATAGCAACATGGTTGGCTCATCATCTTCCACTTTGGTAAGGTGTGCCTCCTCATCACATTCACGGTGTGGCTTTTGGAAGTCTAATGAATAATTCATGTAGGCATTATAGTTGAAGCACTTGATTTTGCTTTTATCATGACCACCGTCAGCTCCACAATTGTAGTCACCAAGTGCCTTGACATCACACCCTCCTTTTCCGTTCCCATGGCCACTACCACCCATCTTTGCATGACCATGACTATCATTGTTCTTGTTGTTGAATGCCTTTGATCCCGAGGGGGAGTCATTGGTGTGACGTACAATACCCTTCTACCGAGCAAGCCACTTGAAATGAGTGAGCAACATTTGTTCCTCCTCCTCCTTGTTGTTGTAGCCTATAAGCCAATCTTTGTATCCTTTGATGTGGTCGATCAACTGCTCAACTGTCATTGTCTTGAGGTCCACCAATTGCTTGATCAGTCGGCTTATTGTGCTCCATGAACCTTGTCGGTATAGCCCAAAGGAGTTTTCATGAAAAGTTGGTCTCTTCCAACTTCTCACCAAATTCTTGGCATCCACAAGGACAACTTGGCTTTGATACCATTTCCTAGACCACCTACTTGATCCTACAACATGGATACAAAATGACACATTCGAGAACCACCAAGTCGTAATGTAATAGCAGATGTTCTATTGTGTTAGCATGTCCAAGTCGTACTATTCTTGCATAGGCTCTACTAGAAACAACAAATGCATTGGGGAAAATGAGAGAAAGAATGCACATGATATTTTAGTGGCTTGACTTGACTTAGGCTTGGTCTTTCTAGCCATTTAGTTTTATATTATTCACAACAAACATAAAAGAACAAAATGCAACTATGAAATTCGATCTGAGATCCAACTAACTCCACTATACTTGTGCATGCTCTACCTCTCTCTTAGTTTCATGCACACACTACCACACGTAGTTAACACATATGCTAAAATAAAGGAAGATAAAATGTGATGTGATTATTATCAATAGAGGAGTATGTGTTGTGGGGTGATGAGGAGAAGTACGATGTTGTGAGGTCATGGAAGGTAGTAGGAATAGTCAGAGGAGGCATTGGTGGTTGTGTTGGTGGTGATGATGGTGAGGGAAATAGTGGGATGAGGTATGCACAAATGACACTTGATGGGTCTGCAATGTCGTCTTTTATGGGAGATAGGGAGGGGGCACCGTCTAGATACAATCCGGAGGAGCTGGCAACTCAACTTTGTGGATTTTTATTTTTTCTATTGAGACAAAATTTTCAAAAAAGAGGAATTTTTTGTGTTGTAAGTTTTTTTATTTATCTCTTAACTGTGAGGGGTTTGGAAATTGTACATGAGTTTTTTGTTGTAGAAGTACTCATTTTTTGTAATGGTTAGTGCTTGAGTAGACTTATCACTTGCATAAAGGATGGGTCCTTATGACAAGAGATGCCTATAATTTTGGATGCAAATATGGAACCATACACAATAGGTTAACATGATCTTATGCAATAATGATAAAAATACATACAATGAATTGTCTAACTTTCTTAGAAATCAGGAACCATATTTTATTGAATCTATCAGTAAAACTTGCCTTCCATCTTGAACAAGTATGATGTTCCATTCATGTCTTAGTCATCCTACTATTTGTATTTTGGTGCACCAACTATTTGAATCATGGTACACCTACTGTTAGAAATTTAATGCACCTTCTACTTTATCATTATTACCTCATAATTTGAATGTTGGTATGCATCACCAAATCATGGTCATCCCATCATTGAATTCTAGTCATCGCACCACTGAATTCTAGTCAACCCATCATTGAATCTTAGTTATTCTACTATTTGTATTTCAGTGCACCTACTATATGAATCTCAGTGCAACTACTTTTAGAATGTTGATGAACCTTCTACTAAATCCTTATTTCCTCATAGTTTGAATGTAAGTGTGCACCAACATATCTTGGTCATCCCACCATTCAATCCTAGTCATCCGGTCCTTGAATCTTAGTCATCATACTATTTGTATATTGGTGTGCCTACTATTTGAATCTCGGTTCACCTACTAATAGAATCTTGATGCACCTTGTGTTGAATCATTATGTCACAAGACTATTTATTACCCGGATACTAACTCCAAATGACTAGAGAGTCAATGGAGATAGGACCTAGGCATATGTCTCTAGCATGGTATTGTTAAAGATTGCATGTGGAAGTGTAAGGCTTAGCATACATGACCAAACAACAAGATAAAATCACCAATCATAATCTCAATATTCAACAAGATATATTAATATCAACATTGTTTATTACAAGATTCAATCACATATTAAAGTGTCAAATTGTACAAGTCTTCTCATGTACATTAGGGATCTTACAACAAGTACACCAGACATAGCTCACCAAGCCCTTCAACTTCTAGCCATCTCTAAACCTATAAAATACGTGAAACAATATGGGTCAAGCATAGAAGGTGTTGAGTATATGGCTAAAAGATACATATAAATAAGCTATGTATAATTTGAAAAGATTTGCAAAAGTAAAAAACAAAAATAAAATAGCTAATTAGTTAGCATAGAGAGAACCCATCTTTTAGTCAATTTACTCGAATTATACCAATAATATCATATATCATAAGGCCTTTAACCAACATCCCATCAGAAGGGTCTGTGAGGGTGCTCAAGATTAGCTGACCCTATTTTTAAGGGACCTCAAGGACATTGCAGGAGATAACCCTGGTATCAACGTGGTCCTCCCTATCTTTACAACTCAAGTAAGACACCCATCCTTGTGTCCTTTTCCCAAGACTACAACTAGGTTCTCAAGCTTTATATGATGGAGATCTATACTATGTGTTCAAGTTATAAAAAAATGACAACGTGATAAACATCCAGTACAATACTAGAATGCTACATGGAAATATTTGAGGAAGTAAACATCATACATGTGTATCACATTTCAATCAAGAAAGTCATAGTCATATAATTAGTAAAGCCCATATTTGATTCAGAGGTTCCTAATACATCCTTGACCTTTAAGTTCAAAAGGCATCACCTGATAAACACAAGATTACATATATGCATTAAATTCTTATAATTAACCCTAATTAGGTCCATTATTGGGGTTTCGGGTCAAGCTAGGTTCTAGTTTCTTCTTACAACAATAGATTATCTTTTTATTAATTTAGAGTTCATCATGGAGGTGTTGTTCAAGTTTCAAATCATTCCTCAGTTGCATGCATTTTATATTATAAATACATGATCCATGTCCCTTAAGTACATTTTGGGGTCATAGACTCAAAATAGAGAAACAAGGGAAAGATTCATCAAGTTGTGAGACTTGGATAATATATTTGATTATATCAGTGACATAGGGACATGGTAAACACAAAACAAGATGGGTGTATGTCCATCATGGTCTAAGCATTGTATCAAACATTTATCCCAACACATTCTACATATATGCAAACATAAACATAGTTCACCTATAAAATTAGGAAACAACATATGGACTAAGTGGGACATCCACATCCAAGTGGTCATAAATAGTAGAGCAACTTTGATTTGAGTGGTGAAATCATAAGATTTGATTTATCATCAAGGCCTAGTCATACAAGGTCATATCATAACATCTAAAGACCACATTAAACATAAAAAATGGATCTAGTGCCATGTGAATCACTTTAGCACAAGAGGGATTGACTTGGTTAAAAGAGTCATAACACATCATAATTTTACTGATTTCAAAGTTGTAGAAGGGTTTGATGCATTATTATATCAAATTCAACATTTAATTCAAATATGATCATGAAAGGTCATTAAAGAGTCTCATTATGTACAAAACGCCCATCATGTGCATACATGGATGATCTTGGTCATCATTTTACTCAAAATGTACATCAAGGTTCCTGATTCATAGATTTATGGTGGATTTGAACATTATTGATCTAAGATTAGTACATTATGAAATTAGATTTATGAATACAATCAAACTTGAATTATTAGGGACATCAGTGGGATTAAGTTAATATTTGGTATTTGAAACATATTCCATTGGATTGTTTGCATTTTCCTGATAAACAACAAATATTTGTTTGTGATATCTGTCCTATCCTAACATTTTCTAAGTCCTTTGCAAGCTATACCTTTCTTGGTTGTTGAATCAATGGTCTCAACTCCTGGATTGCTATCTGGTGGCAATGGGGAACACCTTTAGGGGATCCGGCCGCCCAGGCTTCACATGGGTTAGGCCCACTTCATTAATTGTGAACCAGCTTGGTGTGAGTGAGGCAAGAGTTGCGGCTCATGTTGGCAATAAGGGAAGTCCAAGCATTTTGTCTGCATTTCCCAACGTTCCAGGGTCGACCCACACTACCAAACTCCTTCCCTCACGCCTAATGTTTCTTCACACAGGACTCCCATCTTTCCTAGACACAACAACTACCACACGTAGGAGCTTAGGTGGGGAAGCATGAGTAGCACACTACCCTTTTTAGCTCATTGAGGAGACTAGGAACTTCATGGTATTCTTGCAGAGACTGGAGGCTAGCCTAACAAGCGGTTCTAGCCTCTCCATCCCGAACCCAGCAAGGACCCGCCACTACACTATTCAGAGAGTATCATCTCTCTCCCTCTGCTAGCCCCACCAAGAGCCCATGTCTAGAGAGTTTGCTTATGTCATGTTGGAAGCCCAATAGCTTCATAGTAGTCCCTCAAGGGCTATAGGGCTGCCTCGTTGGGTGCCTTGATCCTTGGCACCACAAACCCACGTGATGTCTCCACTATTGCTACTTCCAAAATTTGACAAGGAAGAGCATTAACGTCATATCTGACCAGTGCACTAAGCCTCTTCTATCACCATCATGGTGTTCTGGGAGGCAGGGTCAATAGGGACTAAGGGCCAAGATCCTAGTCAAACTCTTTGACGATGAGGATGATGGTCAATCAAAGGGGCAAGTGTCCTGCCTCATGATGAGGCTTCTCATATATATATCTTGGTCTCTGCCTCTCCTCCCTTCACTCATTTCTATCAGATGGATGAAGATCTACTGGGAGGAGGTGTGTCATGGTTGAAGGAGAAGCAAGCGGTGCATCTGCTTGCTACTGCTCTCAAAGAGGGGGGAGGTCATGTTTTTCTCCATGTATAAATTAAAAGTATAGAAGAGTAGGGCAATGGGAGAGAATCTAATTCCTTAACTTTGAGTCTCCTAGGAGGAGGAGGTTGAAAATTATGTCCACAACCATGATGTGCAATCGTTCTTGTAGTTGACCCAAGAATCATGCATGGAATGATACATTGCACTAAAGCAATAAAAATGGTTTGTGCATAAACTTTAGATTAAAAGCATATTATCATTAAATATTGATCAATCATAGATGTCCAAGAACAATTATTATGACCCTATAGCACACATGATTCATTATGACTTCACATAAGTGCATTTATACCTTGGTTAAAAATTAACTTCATAGAACATAAAATCAGGGTCGTGTCATCCATCCCATCTTAATTGGAATTTTTCCCTTGAAAATCAATTAATATCGTAGTCCAGATGACATAGTAGGGTTTTCGCCACTTTCCAGTTACCATATCTAGGTGCTAGGGTATCCTTAATTATGGGATTCACTCCTAATTTTTCATCATTAGATTTAAAAACATCTAGGGCATAGCAATCTCGGTTCATATAGATTGGAACATCACTTGGTGTTCAATTT
Source organism: Alisma plantago-aquatica (assembly GCA_963693085.1). Classification (NCBI taxonomy): domain Eukaryota; kingdom Viridiplantae; phylum Streptophyta; class Magnoliopsida; order Alismatales; family Alismataceae; genus Alisma; species Alisma plantago-aquatica. Next base: position 420,223,696 of record OY856409.1, read on the forward strand.
ATAACATGACATCTTTTAACATTAGGGTTTGCATCCCTTATTCCCATAACATCAAGACTTTTGTTCATACACATATAAAAATTCGAGGTGAGGTATCAACATTCATGTCATTAATTACTCAAAGAATACATTAATTATCCTCACTATCGATTAAGATAACCATTACACTTATATCATCATTAAGCTGGAAAAAAAACTTGCATAGTCTAGTTTCATGCCAAAGTTCTACATATTAGCACAAACTATGTTCAATATATTTCCTTAGACTTAGGGTTAGGAATTTATACATAATGATTATTCAAACTAAGATCTCAACAACATTATCCTATCAAGCTCATAATTTCAAACATTTATCTCTCATGTAAGACATTGATTCACAATAGGCCAAGCTTATAAGAGTGACTTAACACACATATATCAAGTTTACGACGCAAGTGAGCTTCTTTCAAGTATCATGCATCATTTGAGGAATGACATTATTATCTACATCGATGTTTCATAAGTATCTCACTTGTAGCTGAAAACAGCTTCACAAGCCTGAGATACACAAGCTAAGAACTCTATACATCAAGACAAGACCTACTAACCACATATATCTACCCATATTAAACTTTTACACAACTTTCAAAATGAGGAGAACTAGTAGATTCCTTAATGTGGAACCACCAACCCGAGTATGAGGGTTCACCATAGAGATCACACATCATATACATCATCTAGGGTTTTGGAACGTCTCTATCATCTAGATGGAAAACATGCATAGATTCAAATGCCTATTTCTCTAGGGTTAGATCTTTTCATAGGAAATTTGTTGTTCAACATAATCAAGGGAACCACACACTAGGTGACTCAACTCATACACTTAGAACTAGTCTAGCTAGGGACCCATCATCATGTATTACATCGTGCATATATTTCAACACTTTACATATTTTGGAGGTTAGGTACTCTGACCTTCTCCCATGTCAAGTTTTCCCACATCAAAAATTCACATTATTGCATGTCCAACTCTAGAGGTCATTTTTTGTAAAGAGTTTGAGTCCCATGTTGGCCCTACACCATAATTCAATATCCATATATCAACATATACAAGATTAGGCATAAGTAAGAATGCTAACCCACTAGCCATGTTTATCTCATCGACAAAGTCATATGTTCCGTACATGTTTCTAGGTTTAGCTAGGTTGCATGGTCAACTCATCATATAACATCAAACATACTTGAATTCTTTAACATCAATCATAGATAATCAAGAAGCAAGATCATTATATCAACATCAAGATCAAGATCACCATCACCATCATTATCATTATCATCGTCGTTGTCATCATCATCATCATCAACTTAGGTTGTTACAACCTCAATTTTGCATATGTTTTCATAATTGAATTGTAAAGATTTTGTGAATATGTACTTAATTAAAAAGATTGTATGCTTTGCTTTAAAAGATGGATTTCTTTGCAAATCTCCCTTTTGATAGGAATTCCGTACTTTCTATTATTAGATTAATCCAATAATGGATATAAAAGAGAAGAAAAGAAGAAAAGTCCAAATAAAAGGAAAAGATACAACATAATGGATATTAAGCAAAGTATATATGAGAAATACATAGAAATCTCTAGAAAGTGGAATTAATGGCCACAATTAAATAAATTCCGTTTCTATGTGATTTCTAATAAAATAAATATGAAAAGAGGAAAAAGGAAATGAAAGATAAAGAGAAATCCTTGAAAAGAAATATCTTTATAAAGAAATGAGTAAGATAATGAAAAATGAAGAATGTAGATGCATCTATAAGGATGATAAGTATCCTTAAAAAGGAATTTCGAAATCTTAGGATTTCTTGGGATCTAAGGAGTCCCAATGAATAATAAGAAAGAGAAAATGCAAAATAATACAAAATAAGAGTACAAAATAAGAGGATAATGTGATACATAATTAATGAATTTGTGGTATTATTAAACAGAGGTACTTTCTTCGATAAGGAAGTATAATTTCATGACCAATGGATTAAAAGCCAAATACAAAGAGAATAAAAGAGGTAATATTCGAATTCTTAATATCTAAAGAATAAAGAATATCAAAGAGATATTTAAGAGAGAGAAGATTGCTTCCTAATGAAGGAAATTAGTTTCCTATTGGGAAAGGGACTTGGATCTCGTGAATGGGCATCCTAGGGCTTTGCTACCCTCCCCTATATAAGGGGTAGACCCTTGGCCGAATCCAAGAGGATTCCATACATCCTTCTCTCTTCTCCTTCTTCTTTTTCATTTAAACCCTAGCCAAGAAGGTATTGGGCTGTCTCGAGGGCACCAAGGAGTTGTGATTGGGTGTGACGAAGGCATGAGGCTTCCCGAACGACTTGGGGGGGGCTTGGCCATCATCCCCTTGCTTCCACCTTCGCTCTAGCCACCTAAAGCGTGACAACAAGATCAGCCACCACGGAAGAGCCTCCAGCTCAACCCCAGCCACCTCGACTGCAGCTTGGGGCCCCTACAGGTGCAGAGGAGGGTGGGGGAAGGGAAGGAACCCTCTTAGGTGCCTTTTAGGTCCAGCGAAGGGGAGGCGGAGACCCCACGAGCTGCTGCAGTCAGCGACAGCTAGGGTTAGCGAGGAGGAAGATGACCGGGCGAGTTTTTGACAGATTTGTCCCTTTGGGGTATGAATAGTCGTCCACTTAAGAGAGGGAAAAAATGTCAATTGATTATGTTTTCAATCGACCGAGCTACGTTACATGGGTTTGGTGACGTGGAAGCCTGCCATTGGTCCAAGTAAGTGAATTCTTACAAAATGTTTATCTTTTTATTGGTAGATCAAAATGGTACATATAATATATGTATTTTGCTAAAAAAAAATCAAGGAATCCATTAAAAATATATTCAGAAGCTAATACCTCTTGAAATTCGATAAGTAGTGGAAGTTATCAACTTTAATGCATTAATGATTAAGAAACCCTAATTTAAGATGATTAATGTATTGAGAGGGGTTATATGGATGATTAAAGTTGATATTAACCTATTGTTTATAAAAAGATGCATTAGTTATAAAAGGATGAACTTTATGTGTAATTTGATTAATTTAGGGTTCCATGTACATAAATGATCTTTAATGGGCCTTGAAACCCTAATGTTAGTAATTATGATTCTTAATGGCTTTAATTGTTCAAATTCATGAATAAAGCTGAGATATGACGGTTCTAAGCTATTTTGAGTATAAAAGTTCCTAATTGTGGATAAACACCCTTAATTTAGTAATTAGGGTTTTCTAGTGGATTAATGTGGAATTAGTGATAAATAGAGTTCATATATGAATTGAACTATAAAGAAATATGAGTTTTTAATTCAAAAGAAACTAAAGGTGATAATTAGGTCTAATGATCTTGAAATAACTTAAAAGGATAAAGATGGTAGCTTTAGTATAAAAGAGAAATAATAGACTTTAATTGGGCTTATGATGTGGAAATTAGGGTGTGTGAACTAAGAGAGCATTAAATGTGATAAAAGTATTATGGAGGCTAAAATCCTAATAAAACCCTAAAGTGGGATTAGAAAGCCGAAGGTGGAATACAAGTCTATCTTGAGAATGTTTTGGATAAACTATAACAATTGGATGTTGTGCATTAACTTTGGGATGTTGTTGATTGCTTGTTTGATTGTTCTTTATCATGATTGCTTGGACATCAAGTTGCTCTGGATCAGGTATGTGGTTAATTATGGTCAATCACATTAGTTTCCCAAAGGTTTTTTGAATGATTAATCGCATTAAATGCAACCTATCAGTTTGGATGTTCATACTTTCAAATCATAAAGTCACTACAATTATCATAATTATGATATAAGTGTGTATTCTCGCATCTACATGACACCCTGATGGAGGATGCAAAAAGGTCAAGCCCAAGAGGGAAGACCCATGGGCACCATGAGAGGTAACCCTAGACACCAAGATCAGGATAGAGAAGGTGGTCTTTATTGCATGACTAATGGGCACCATGATAGGTGACCCCAGGCACCAAGCTCAGGATGGAGAAGGTGGCCTTAAGTTAAAGATAAAAGAGAAACCTTAAAGGGGGTATTCCAGGGTTAGAGCAAAAGTGGTGGAAAATGTCACATTGAAAGTGTAAATTGACTTGTTAATTAACTTGATTGTGATATTTAGATTGTTAGCCATATATGTGAAATTTTGGTTGTCCCCACATATCGGCATATTCATTTATGTTGACTGACGTTTTGTTTGTCGGTGTTTTAGGTACAATTGAAAAGGACAAACAGTAAAGTGGCATATTGTGAAAATAAGAAATAAAGTGCAAAAAGGATTAGTTAGAATAGAGTTCGGATGTGGAGAGTAGTTAGATATCCAAGTTTTTTAAAAAGGTATGCAAAGTTTTATTTTATTCCATCTTTCAGTATAGATGTTACAACCTCAATTTTGCATGTGTTTTCATAATTGAAATATAATGATTTTGTGAATTTGAGCTTAATTAAAAAGGTTGTAAGCTTTGCTTCAAAGGATGGTTTTCCTTGCAAATATTCCTTTGGATAGGAATTTCGTGATTCCTATTATTAGATTAATCCATTGATGGATATTAAGCAAATTGATAAAGAGAAATACATAGAAAACTCTAGAAAGTGGAAGTAATGACCACAATCAAATAAATTTTGTTTCAATGTGATTTCTAATAAAAGAAATATGAAAAGAGGGAAAAGGAAATGAAAGATTAAGAGAAATCCTTGAAAAGAAATATCTTAATAAAGGAATAAGAAAGAAAGGGAGAAAGGAAAAAAGAAAAGGATAAAGGAATATTCCCTGAGATGGGATTTCGTTCCTTTAGGGTTCCTTGAGGTCCAAGGAATCCAAGATGCCAAGATAATGTAAAAAGAAAGAGGAAATATCAATTAATTTGGTTTTATTAATGAATAACTTGCATGTGAAGGAAACACCATTTTCCTTTGGAATTTGGGTTCTAAATTTGGTACTCAAGTAGATAATTCCAAGAGAGAGTTTCCTCTAAAATTTGAGTGAAAAATATTAAACGAGGGGAGAGATATGATTCTCCGAAGTTTCCTTGTTTAAAACCCTTTTTCCTTCATTTTTAAGAATTTGGAAATAGGGGGGGGCGATGATAGCCGTTGGATACCCCGCGTGGTCCAGAGGACCAGCGATCCAATGCTAGTTGTGCATCGTCCTCCTGGTTTCACAAAAGGAAAGAAGGGAGGGGAGATCGAGATTTTTAAATCCCAATTGCTCGCATTTTAGGCCATAACCTGAGGTGTGGATGAGTCCATCACACTCAGGAGTTCATTCTGAGAAGGACTAACCCGATTTATGGGTGGGTTTGTCGACAAGAACAGAAGTCCCCAAATCACGGGACTACTCAGATGGCCCTATATATAGGGGAGGACGAAAGTGGATACCAGCGTTCTCTCTTGCTACCCTAAGCTCTGTGGCAAGCTAAGAGGATTGATTCCGTGCCCTCAATTCTGTTCTCTACCCTGAACGGCACCCCTGTCATCTGAGAGAACCTCCCCGGAGTCTGGCGGTTAGGAGGTGATTGTAGCAAGTTTTTCATGAGAAATTGAAGCTGGGGTTGAGTTCGGAAGAGGGAGGTGGAGCTCCCTAGGCGATCGGTGCACTCACAGGTGGCCAGGACCTCAGAGTCAACCACCGAGTTGACTGTGGGCTTGCTGCTCGCTTCAGCGCAAGGAAGAAGACAAGAGGGAGAGCGCTAGATCTGAGTCCACGATAGAATCACACAGGAGATCCACAGCCCAAGATCGTGTGCGCCTTCAAGTATAGAGAAATTGGATGCGAGCAACCTCAGCCGCAAGATCGGGTCAACCACGACAGTGATCCAACATCCATCGTTTTTCCAAAAAGAAAGGTAATTAGCCTCTCTAACTTGAAAATTCAGAAAATGCCTTTTTCTTGCAAAAAGCGTAGTAATTAGTAGGAAAGGTCAGATGAAGGAACTTAATACATGAAAATTGATCAGAAGAAAATAAGGAATGTAATAAAAATGTAATTGAAGCCTAATTCTACTTTCAATTAAAAAGTATGTAAACATGCTCTCTTTAATGGTTTATCTATTGAAAGAACCCTAATCGTTATAGATTAATGATTTTGTAGGGTTTAATGGATGATTAAAGTTGGCATTAACTTGTTAATGATAAAAGGGAACATTAGGAACAAAAAGGATGAACTTTTCACATAATTGGTTTGATTTAGAGTTTCATGTGCATGAATATACTTTAATGGGCCTTGAAACCCTAATATTGGTAAATGCGACTCTTAATGGATTTCATTATTCAAAATCGTGAATAAAGTTAAGATTTGATTACTCTAAGCTATTTTGAGTATAAAGGTTTCTAATTGTGGATAACTACATTTAATGTAGAAATTAGGGTTTTCTAATGAATAAAGGTAGAATTAATGACAATTAGAATTCATATGTGAATTAGACCATAATGAACTATGAATTGATGATAAATGAGCATAATGATCTTGTCATGGAATAAAAGGAATAAAAATGGTAGCTTTAATGTAAAGAGGCTTAATGAATTTATTTGATGATGAATTGTGCTATTTCTGAAATTAAGGTTATATGTTGTTAAAAGGTAACCTTAATTACTTTCATGAAGGATAGATGAGAAATTAGGGTTTAAAAGAGTAAAATGAAGTAAAAACCCTAATTGCAAAGTAAACCCTAAAAGCGGTAGAAATCCTAAAAAGGAATAGAAACCTTAAGTAGCAAGATGGTTTTAATAGATTTTGATAAAAAGGAATTGGATGTAATTTCATGATCTCATAGTGTGCTTGCTTGCCTATTTGGATTTCTTGATTGGATTATTCTATCTCAACTCAACCTGACAGGTATGCGATTAATTACGATTAATCGCATTAGTTTTCCCGAAGGTTTCTCGGATGATTAATCACATTGAATGAATCTAAATAGTTTGGATGTTCATACTGCAATTATAAAGTCACTATGGGTATCACAATTATAAATACATGTGTATTCTCACACCTACATGCCACCCTAATGGAAGATGCCACAAAGGTCAGGCCCAGGAGGGTAGACCAATGGGCACCATGAGCGGTGACCCCAGACACCAAGCTCAGGAATGAGAAGGTGGTCTATGATGCATGACTATGGGGCACCATGAGAGGTGACCCCCAGGCACCAAGCTCGGGATTGAGAAGGTGGCCTTAAGTAAATGGCAAAAGAGAAACCCTAGAGGGGTATTCCAGGGTTAGGGCAAAAGCAGTGGAGAATGACACATTGAAAATGTAAATTGGTTTGCTAATTACCCTGATTGTGATAATTAATTTGTTAGCCATATTTGTCAAAATTTTGGTTGTTCCCACATACCGGCATATTCCTATATGCTGACCGATGTTTTGTTTGTCGGCATTTTAGGTACAACAATTGAAAGAAAAAATAATAAAGTGACACATTGTGGAAATAAGAAATAAAGTGCAAGGAGGATTAGATAGAATGAATCTAGGTTGTGGATAGAGTAGCTTACCAAAGTTTTAAAAAGGTATGCAAGGTTTTATTTTATACTAGTTTTCAGTTTAGTTGGTAAAATTTGATAATTGTTATTGATTATTTGTCAAACCTTTGATCATGTTAATTGGGATAATGGCTCTAATCTCATAGTCTCCCTTAATTGGGGTTTACCAGGAGGTGGGGTCATTACATTTGGTATCAGAGCGTAGGTTCCTCATTTAATCTTTAATAATTATTAAATTTTACAAACTCCGTAGAACCCAAGGGAGTTATTAGAGGAATTTCCGAAAGATAGAGGTGTCTAGAAAAGGATCATGTCTGGGGGCTGGCAAGATTTTCCTCTGCACCGCTAGTCGGAATACGAGGACTCCCGGATTAGTGTGAATGTTTAGATAACATCTCCGGATTGGACTTGAAATAAGATACCTTTAGGACTCTATCATCTTGTTCATCCCTTCTCAACTCAAATGATGTTAAGGATTATAAGGACTAGGGTTTTCTCTCTTTCCCTCACCCTCTTGAGGTATGGATAAGGTTGATAAGGTTTAAGGAATCCTCCACTAAAATAATAAAAATCATGAAAATAAGATGCCATGGACATAAGCTTAATAGATTAAGCATAAATGAGTAGATACATGCTTAGGTCGTATGACATAAGTAGTCATGCCCTCAGGAGAGGCCTGAGGCTAGACCTTCTTGTTAGGAGGTAAGGTAAAGAGAGCTAGTCTTGGAGGTAGAGATCTCCATTAAAAGTAGAGACCTGGCACATCCTCTGAGGATGATGTTAACCCTAACATTAAGTGAAGGTTAGAGAGAGAGATGACATGATGAGTTAGACCAGGTGTTTGGATAGACATGCCTTAGATGCCATATGAGCCATGAGAGGTTGGATGACCTAGTGCCTTTGGAGACCCAACCTGAGAAAGGGACGTGCATGGTAGAGAGAAGGATAGCTCCTTCATTGATGAGGTTAGAGAAGAACCTATGGAAAACCCATGAACTCATACAAGCATGGCATAGTAGGCACCCAATATACGTCAGTAGTGAGAGAAGTAGGTTGAAACCCTGACCAAGTGAGTATGTTGGATAGCTAATGAGATAAGCATAAAGGGCTAGGGATAACCTTGAGCAAACATAAGTTTGAACAAAGGCTTCACCTACGTAGAGGTGTGCTTGTGAGCTTGATCCTTCATGAAGAGAGGACCTCTAGTAGTAAGGATGGATGTGGAGTTAACTCAAGAGAGAGAAAGCAGGACCCAAGCAAGGAGGATGGAAGCTTAGATTCTGAGACATGAGGAATAGTGGGAGTTGAGGATGATGCGACCTAAGTAGATGTTTGTGGTTGCCTTATGCTTAATCCCTGGAGACTGATGATGTCTTGGTTGCCATGAGAGGAACCAAACCCTAGAGAGAGGATGAGTCTGCTAGTACCTCTGTACCTATGGTATAGATGAGAAAAGGAGTTCCTTAGACCTGGAGAGGTTTAGTAACCAGTTGTGAGGCTTTATACCTAGTTGGTTGTCCTTGAGCAGGACTCAATTCTGGAGTGTTGCTCGAATAGAAGGATGAAAGGAAGTATATTTCGTGCCTTATACATGCTTGATACGTGGTTAAGAGGTTGAGCATGCAGTTGGACACCCAAAAAGTGAACCTAGGCCTAAGAGGGGAAGTTGTGTACCTAATGCTCATGATGGGTTTTGAGTTTCTATAGATGCGTGCATGGTACTTGTGATGATCCATGATTTTAGGTTTCTCAGACTCCTTATAGTATTTGGCGTCCATGAATATTTGTTTTCTTTAATATGGAGTCAACTTGACTTTTATCTAACCATGGATTCTTTGACCGACAAGTATGACTATATGGCATGATAGGATCAATAATAGCTATGAATGGCCATTCACGTATACAGAGATGATTAATAATAGCTATAAGTCTATGTTGAGGATATATGGATTGAAGTATGCAATGAAGTATACATGGATTCATACTATTGAATATTGCTATTGGATACTATTAAGATTTGGAACAAAGAAGAACATTAATTAAATAATGCTTTATGAACCTAGATTGATTATAATTTCTTTTTTGACGCATGATGAGACTTAGGCATGTGTGAAGCGGCTATAGTTTTTGCCTCGTTGCATGGTTGTTTCAATTCAACCCACGTTATATTTCAGATTAAACAATAGGATACATGGAGCCTTGAAAGCAATAGATTATCATCTGAGTAGTTAATTACTAGGCTCCTACCTCCATTTCTTACGGAGAGACCGGTACCATTGAGACCAAGTCCCGTGCCACGTATCCGAAGTAAGTGGAGAGTAATCAGAAACTGGAGTGTGCTATAAGCTCCGTTAAAACAAGATCTTCACAGTGAGCCGTCTTGTGGGTTACGGTTGCAAACACAGTGAGTTCAATCCTAATCTCCTCCTCCCTTTGCCATCGCTACTCACAGCAAAACAAAAAACAAAACGATTAGGAAAGGGTTGGAGGTGACGGAAGTTTAAGCCTTCCTCGTCAGATACAAATAGCTCCCAATCACACCAATTACATAGTTCTCAAAGGTTTGTAATCCGTATGGTTCCTTCTTGCGCGATGATCGGAAACATAGTTCCTTCTTCCACTCCCAGACGGCGGTGCTGAATCCAGAGCTTTGGGGTTGCCGGAGAGCCATCCACCACCACCTCCAAACACGAGGTTGAATATGGTGGTCTGGTCACTCACGAGCTCATCGAAGGGGACAATGAAAATGACGGCGCTGGGCACTGGCTGGCGTAGTGCACGGAATACCGGAGGCCGGCAGCGTCAAAGAGAACAGAGGAGTTTGCCGTGGAAGGTTCTGGTGAGGGAGAGGAGGACCGCGCACGCCTGAGCGGGCGTCGTGCAACCAAATGCAAGAAGGAAAATGAGATCACACTGTGGAGAAGAGGCTGGGTGCAAAGGACTCCAGCGATTCCTAGTTCCTTTCGACACCGAGTAAAGAAGCCAGTGACCGTCTTGCACACCGTGAACTAGAGTGTCACGGCGGCAGCCGTTTCCTAGGAGGTGACGTGCACACAAACGTCGAGAGCAGCAGGAGTTGGGGTGGCAGCCATGAGACGAGATCAGGGAAGCAACGTTAGGAGCAGGCGTCGGGCGCCGAGCGGCACCGGTGAGCTCACCTGGGTTGTGGCTTGTGAGTGGCAAAGCCACAGATCCTTGCTTTCTCAAGCCTCCCACGTGTTGTGGACCCGGTGAGGAGGAGAGCCTTGCCACGGATCTCATGACGGAGCAGAGTCCAGGTGGGCAGCGGCCGTGTCTCGAGAACCTGGAAGAGCATGATGGCTTACCGGAGCAGAGCCCTCACGGAGGAGGCAGGCTCACACTTGCGTGAAGGGTGAGTCGCGAGAAAGAAGAAGCCAGCTTGGTTCAAGGGCAAACCACTAGCAAACCGGCCGACGTAATCAACCTGAGAGCTAGCCGCTGAACCGGATCCAATGATCTGCAACTCAACATGGGTCCAGGAGCCTAGAGCCGGGACCTTAGTGGAGACGTGGCGGCCAGCGATTGGCCCAAAAAGGTATAATTCCTAGAAATACTCAGATCTTGCATAATTCGCATTAAATAGCTGGATGATCAGAAAAATACAAATAATATACTAAAATTCTCAGAAAAATACGTAGAACACAATGGAAGCATAATATCAGGATTTTGATGAACTAATCTTAGTGATATCATATAAGATGCAAGATGGTCATTTCATGCCTAATAAATAATAAACAAAGACCTAAAATTATGGAAATATATCACTAAGTCTATAATCATGTTTTGAATCCACCTGAAGTCAATAATTATGATGTTGATTCATGAAATCTTGTAATTTTCTCAATATGGCTATTTAGGGCTAATATCCCTAAATAAAATGTAATAAATACATACATGCCCAATAAATAATGAAATTTACCAAATACCCTAATATCAGTAACTGAAAGATAATACGTGAATCTGAGATTAGTATAAAAATTCCACACATAAGTTTAGGTCAGTTTGAACCTAGGTTTGACCAAAATCCTGAACAGAACTTAAATACCATTAATAATGATGAACCTTGTATTAATGATGCTCAATTATATTTAATCAGGTGATGACCAGACTTCTACATGATCAAGGATAAGTTAAGAATCTCTGAACTCAGGTACGTGGGTTTTATTTAAGTATATGACTATGGTTTTCTTGCTTGCAATCATGATATGTATGTATGCTCTCTTCTATCTGCAAATATTGGATGTAGTATCACTATATAGTACTCGATGTTTTATCACTTGTAAACATAAATGATAAGTAGATGCTTTGTAGTTATTTAAGGTGTTCATTATCCCCCTTACGAGGGAATGGAATAATGTTGGCTAGTACACCTCCCTAGAGCACACGGTGTACGGGGAGTTTCCCTAGAGTACTTGGTACACGGGGATGGGCCCAATATTTATGTTTTGGTACTAGTCCACCTTGATAATGCAATTCATCTAGGAAAATGACTTAAAATTGGCGTATTTCGCTTAATAAAGAAGTGTTTTCTATGATTTTCTTTCCTTCTGCAAATCTTTTTCAAAAATTATGAAAGTCATAAATATATGTATCTTTCTACCCACGTGCACAACACATTGTGTGTTGATTTGTTATTTCACGTATGTTTTAGGTTCAGAGCTAGCTTGGGATAAAAGACGGGAAGTGAGCAGTTGTCCAGGTTGTACCTATTGTCTAAGATCCTGTTAGCATACATGTTCAGACTTGTAGAATTTTCATTCCATATGTAATTGTAAATCATTGTGTAATAATTCATGTTGTATAAATTTACATGTTGAATGTTGAGAATGTTATGGTTGCATGTTCATGTATGCGTATTATGCTTCCGCATCGCTTTCTGATATAATTGCTAACGTTTTCGGATTTTGTCTTCTCGTCTCCATGGGATTTTGAGAAGGTGAAAATTCGGGGACGTTACAGTACTTCTCGTGGTTAGAGGAGAGGGAACCCCTTAAGTTTAAAGGTATGTTTGATGAACCCCTCACAGCTAAGTGGATGACATGGGAAGGTATGATCTTGATTCAATGTTGAGGAATGAGAACAACTGTGACTTAGCATGGTTTAGTAAGTGGTCCGCTTGCTAGCTAGGTGCCTTAGTAGTTTGACAGGGTTAAGCATGCTCTGTTAATATAAACCCTAAGGATGTTGTGACCTTGTTGTCAAGAGTTGTTGTTTCCGTCCATCCTGAGAGAGGGACCCTTTGGTAGGGTGTATACCTGTTTTGTGAGATTTGAGGAAACCTAAAGAGGTTTCATAGGATCTTGAGAAGCTAAGTGAAGAATACATGGTAAGAGAATGAACTTGTAGACCCATAGATAACCATATCTAAGTGCATGTGGAGGTGTTACCATGGAGGTAACTGGTATGGGGCATGACCAACATAGACAGGTCACCATGACCCCTGTGAACGTATGAAAGCCAGCCCATGAATGCAGAGAGAAATGATGAAGGCTTGGGTAAGGTTCCTAGTTGGACATGTACTATAATAGAATCCAAAGTCTATCCTAGGGTTACGTGGGGATAAGACCGATGGAAGTGGGAGTTTCCTAATTCCCTAGTTGCACATGACCATAGGGTCGGGAGGTAACAACTATCATTGTCTGAGGGCCATGGTTTATGAGATTGACCACCTTCATGAACTCATGGGACCCAAAGGGCAGATGAGTAGGGCACTCTCTATATGCATAAGGGAAGAGGGATGGCCCCAAAAGTGTCGGCACCCTATAGACCTAGAGGATATGACCAAGGATTGTGTGGTGATCCAAGTAGGTTCGAGACCAGTTTTCCATGGAAGTAATTTTTGATATCATGATGTTTGTGATATAGAGACATAAGTTGCACGTTTCAACTTAGATTTGAATGTGTACTGGCAAGGTGGGATGTACCATCTCTACTCTTGTAACAGGAAGAACTCTGTATTTGGACGGTTGCAAAATGCTTATTTCCTCTTGTTATGGGAGTGAGAGACAGGACAATACGCATGCCTTACACCAAGGGTAAAGATGATGTGAGTTGGAACGTTGCTATGAGGTATGAGGAGAGAGATGATAACATACCCTTACGAAGTGAATAATAGGTACAAACGATAAGAGTATTTAGGTAATCATCTTGTGAGAATGTTTTATCATGAGCTATGCGTAATTTGCAAGTGATACAAGGTTGAGTTTGATAACCAAGAGGATGATCTCAGAGTGTTCTGATGAAGATAGACTTAGATTTTGAGATGAGATAATGAGTGGAATACATGGAGGTGTGTGTCTTTGACATTACCTAACACCTAAGGATGTGAAGTGGTAATGGATGCTTTGGATGAGATGCAGCTGCCTAGTTAATCCAGAGGCTAGAAGAGGTTGTTAGGCTAACCCTAAGTTTGAAAAGAGATAAGTATGGCTAACACCCAGGTGTAATGAGATCTGTTTAAACAAGTTAGTAGTTGTTTGGTTTGCCAGTCTAGACCTTGATGCAATGAAAGGATGGTTGTAGAACCTCAGATGCACTTCTTTGGAAAAGAAGGTGATGAAACCCCGACTAGAGTGTTTTAGGGTTTCTGAGGAATCGATCTTGAGGAATCCTGACATATAGGAGATCATGATTACCATACTACTACAAAGATAGTAAGTGGGAGTGGTACTTTGTATGCCTAAGATGATGTTGCATGTGGTATGTTGCCATGCAAGCCAGGAAGTGAAGGACGAACACCAGTAACCTAGTGTATCGATATAGAGGATAAAAGAGTCCCTGAGAGGGAATGGGAGTTCATCACTATGGATGTTGTGGTAAGTCTCCCCTAGACCAAGGAAGGTCAAGATGTAATATGGGTTTTGGTAGATTTCCTTACCAAGATGAAATGAGAAAGGAAGATTACTGTCAAGGGACAGACCTGGTTGAACTACATATGAGGAGGAGATGGTTCTACCACACTAGGATGTGAGTTCAAAAGTTCTTGAGTATAACCTAAAGATTCACTTCCCTGAGGTGGAAGTAGATACATGAAGAGCTCGATGTTAGTACAGTTTATCACCCCTAACTAATGGTTAGTATGATCCAGACTAGAGGGTCTGATGAGAGCATGTGTTCTCATTCAGGGTGCTACTTAGAGGCAGTTCTTGTCTTCTGTAAGATGTGATGTTAACCACCACAGCCAGTGTCGGGATGTATAGAAGCTCTACAGGAGAGTTTGTGTCGGTCACCACTTAATTAACATGATGTTGGTGAAGGGACCTCACAAAGGTCAAGAAAGGACCACAATGTGTGCAAATAAAGTCGCTTTAATCGTGCAATGGCTAAAAGAGATCCCAGGGGTGACATGAGTCGTGAGCTGATGCAAAGTAGACTGACATGCAGTTCACAGTGGGGAAGTATGTGATGTGAAAATTTGACCCCTCTAAGTTACAACTTAGGAAGTTGAGTTCCCGATATATGGGTCCATTTGATATGGATTGATGGAGATGTTTGTATTTAGCCTTACCCCTCAGGATAACATGATGTGTTCCATGAGTCTGATCTAGAGCACTATGTGAGGTACCCAAGCCACGTGCTGAGCCCTGAATTTATTTGTAACATCCCTAACATGGGTTATGCTTTAACCCTAGATGTTTTTTTTAAGAAAAATAATTATATGCTTGCTTTTATCTTTTGAAAAGTAATTAAGGCTCAAGAGGAACTTATGTTTCAATTTTAGTCCTTTTTGAATAATGTTGAAACAATGTTTCACTTATTTTGGACTAAAGTGCAAATTACTGAAGTTGAGGGGTTAACCTAAAAATGTTACATGGTAAAATGTTCCTCAAGTGTTGAAGCATCATAAGAATGAGAATGATATAGCCTGATTACCAAGCAAGAGCTTATTAAGCAATGTTTGTGCATTAAAACCTAGTTTTGGTGTAATGTGCAATTTACCCAAAAACCTAGGGTTTAATATGCAAAATACCACGTCTAGAGAGTCCGTCATGTTTCTTTTCATCATGAAGAGAAAATAAAATGAGAGGGGAGTCTCATTTGAATCACTTTGGAGGAGAGAGAATCTTGATATTAAAATAATCAAGATTTAAGTATAATTGAAACCCTAATTCAATTTAATGCAAAAATAAATATATTGATGGAAGTTCCCTTCACCCAAAAATGAGATGGTTGAATTTGCATAAGTGTTAACGTCCTTGTGCCTTGCAAAGGCAATGAAATATCTAAAGTGAGTGGAGAGCCCACTCACATTAGTTAAAGGAAAAGTAATATCCACTCAATTTTGGATATTATTATTATATTGATTAAGGTGCTAAATTTGTTTTCTTTTAATTCATGGATAATGAATAAAAATTGCAAGGTGGGGGAGATGTCTTCGTATGCAGGGGATTGGGGGGAGTATGTGGCACCAATTTTGGAAATAAAAGGATTTTATTATCATTTTCTCTCTCATTGAATTTCCTTATATACATCCCATTTTCAACCCACATGAAAGGCTTTTTCGATCCCTTTTTCTTTCCTTGCTCTGGCCGTGCACAAAGGAGATTAGGAGGAACAGGAGGACATTCCCCAACCTGTAGGTAAGCTCCATATTCATCCTCAACCTTGATTTCATGGTGGAAATCGAAATTCAATGCTTAATTTCTTCTTTTCTTCATTCAATCTTCAACTCTAGCCAATCCTTTCACTCAAAGACTTGAGAACGGACCTTGGGCAGTTGAGAGAGCTTTATTCACCATTGAAAACATGGATCTTGAAGCTTGTATTAAATTTTAAAGGCGGGTTATATAACTTGAACCCTTAAATGTCATTATTGCTTGCAATTTATTCACTATGTGTTGAACCTTTCTTCTTTCTCGATTTCCTTTTGACCAATTGTTGAAATCACCATAAGAATCACAACTAATTTCGAAGGTTTGAAGCTTGAAAATGATGATGTCATCTTAAGAACACACCTCAACAAAGGAAGGGGCAAACGGTTTTCAAAACTGATTGAGTCAATTCGATTTCAAACCGAATGAATTGATTCGGTTTCAAGACCGAATGGGCAATTGAGTTCAAGACCGAATGGGTAGTTGTACCTAAGACCAAATGGGTAGTTGAACCCAAGACCGAATGGGTAATTTACTCAAAACTGAATGGGTAATTAAGTACAAGACTGAATGGGTAATTAACTTAAAGATCGAATGGGTAATTGAGCTCAAAACCAAATGGGTAATGGATCTCAAGATCGAATGGGTAATTGAACTTCAAAACTGTTTGGGGTTAATTGCTGATGTGATTGATGAAGATTTAATGACTCAAATTGATTTAATTATAATGGATTCCAGAATGGATGATCTATGGATTGCAAACCCTAGTTGATTTATTGAAGAATTCCTAATTGAATTGGATCAATTTCTTGGTTGATGGTCCAAACGGTCTCAAGACCGTTTGGAGGCAAACAGTCTCAAGACCGTTTGAGGCCAAACGGTCTCAAGATCATTTGGAGTTCAAGGGCTGCGATAGATAGTTGGAAATCCAAGGACTGTAATTAGATGTACTCTCAATGGTTTAATTGATGATCGATTCAATAAAACAAATCCTAAAATCAATTGATTGGTTGGAGAAAACCCTAGTTGATACAATAGGTTTCAAGGTGTTTTGGACCAAACGGTCTTGAGACCATTTGGGATGAAATGGTCCTCAGACCGTTTGGAGGGAAAATGGTCTCAAGCTGTTTGATGTTCATTCGGTTTCAATAATAATTTGGGCAAACAGTTTCAAGACCGATTGAAGAATTTATGGCAAGACCGAGTGGAGGTCAAGCACCTCAAGATTGTTTGGAGATACAATTGAACCAAGACCGTTTAAGGTCAAATGGTTTTCAAGACCGTTTGAAGGTCATGTGACTCCAAGACCATTTGAAGGTCAAGGAGGTCAAAACCGTTTGAACGTTCAAAAGTAACAAAACCTTTTGGATATCTAATAGTATCAAAGCTATGAAAGATTAATTAACCCTATGATTGTTAATGATGTTTATCAAAGGTAATTACAATAGTTATACCTTTAAGGTACTAGGGTGATTAGTACTCTTTGAGGGGTTAACCTTTGATGCTTATGGAAGCAACATCTCAACACACTAAACTAACCCTAAGTGTATATACCTAAATGAGGAGTTGACCTAATCTAATTAAGTGTGAAGTGATCAACATCCTAGAGAGGATGAGAGAGAGAGGAATTCATATATGTATAATGATCAAGTAAGTGGTTAAGCCCCTACACTATCAATATGAGTAAAATATGTAATTAGGGTATGATCCATGATAAAGAGATCATGATACCCTAATTGAGAAGGTTGATGAACCCCAACCCTAATTTAGGGCAATGCTAGGTGTAACCCTAATCTAGGGTGATGATGTGAGAAATCTCAATTCAGGGTAATATAATGAAAAACCCTAATTTGGGGAAAATTCATACTAAACCTTAATTCAATATAATGATATCATGTAAAACCCTAATCAAGGGTGATGACATGTGAAACCCTAATCAAGGATGATGTCATGTGAAACCCTAATAAAGGGTGATGACATGTGAAACCATAATCAAGGGTGATGACATATGAAACCCTAATCAAGGGTAATGTCATATGAAACCCTAATACAATGATGTGATGTGAAACTCTAACCCAAGGTGATGCTATGTAATGATATGTGAAACCTTGTTATGAAATTCTATCCTCTTATAGGGTAAATGTATGTGAAGCCCTAATCTTGGGTGATTGTGCATGAAACCCTAATGTTGGGTAATATGATGATTAACCATAACCCAAATTTTGGGTAATGGGATGAGTATTCCTAATTGACATGAATTGGGAAATCCTAACTCTAATAAGGAAATAGTGATGCTACTCTTACAATGCATAGTGTTGATATGTAATTGATATAACTATTATCATGTTAACTAATCATGTAGGTTTCATGAGATGTTGGACATAGCCAGGTATGAGCTATGATATTTTATTATTGGAATTGTTTTATGGGACTTGTGAGCCATAATATGCTTTGTTGCCTAATAAGAGGTAATAAAAGATTAATGGGCTTTAAGAGCCATATGAAATGCCTGCATTGCAAATATTATGTTTACCTTGGTCAGATGACCTGAAGGCATTAAGTTACCTGATAAGTGGTAACAAGTGTTTTGATGAATTGAGGGTTTGAATACCCATATTCCATAATCATGATGATGAGATGTCAAATATTATGTTTACCTTGGTTAGATGACCTGAAGGCATTAAGTTACCTGATAAGTGGTAACAAGTGTTTTGATGAATTGAGGGTAATGTAGTTAATTAATCAAGTGAAATATTATCATGTAGAGTCCTGACCATAGATCCATCATCGTTAGTAGTTGGTGATGGTGAAATAAGTTTTCCAATGGGAACTCCTGGAGGGCATACTATTGAGTATGTGGGGGTTATGGGCACAAATATCCTTACACTCTAATGGAGGAATTGATGTGAGATAAACATTAAATCTCTCAATCCTTCATTATATATGTCGGGATGGATGTATCACTAATCTCCCGAATGTCGGGATGGATGTGTCACTAATATCCCGATGATGTCAATGCCATATCGATGTGAGATAAACATGAAATCTCTCGATTGCAAAGAGAGTACAGCTTCCATTATAACTCTATAGCAAAGTTTCCAGTATACCCTGGAAAGCTATTTAGTAGAGACACAAGATGTCCTGCATTTGGTCCTCACACTGACTGAGGAAGATGAGGTCATGGGAATCTGACTCTTCCATTGATCTATGTATGGTACTGATTTCAATTTTGCAATGGTCGGTTCGAGTATGAGCGGTATACCTCATCTCCTCAGGGCTTAAGTTATGGTTGTAAAATGTAATCATTCGTGTAGTATATTTGCTTAAGATTGAAATACGAGAATCACTGGTTGATGTTACCTTGCTTAGAATATCTTATACGGATAAATGTTATACATGCTCTTCAATTCCTTAATGGATAACTGACATGCTGCTTTATCAAGATATAGTTGAATGACTTGAATACTTATGATTCTTCTGCTCAGCTTTATTCCATTAATTGCAATAATAATATTTCTGACAGATAGTTATATCTCTCGTTGGGACAATTTCAATTGTCTCACCCCCGTGGGATCCATCTTTTTAGGTAGATGCTGAAGAAGAGGCAGAAACCCTATAGTAGGGGAAGAATAGCAGCAGCAGCAACAACAGGGACAACAGTGAATTCTCAGGTGGAGACATTGGTTGTCATGTCTTATATATAGAGTCCTATGTGTCGTCTCTGTACTCTTAGGTCCTAGGAGTCAATAGTTAGTTTAATATTGATCTGAGATTTTGGCTTGATGCCTCGAGATTCTTATACTGCCTATGTACAGTTTAACAGGGCAGTTGATGCTTGCAACCCTCGAGAAGGAATCGTACAAGATATGTACTTATGAACCAGGATATATATGTAATACTTTGGTTCTTGTTATAAGAGTTTTCCTGTGTTTGGATCTCTTTGTAAAAGGTTTTAATTTTTAGTGATTTTCAATAATTCCACCATTAACATTTGCCTCCACAATTAATTACATTGTGACGGTCTGATTTGGTGTCGAGTCGTCTCATTATTCAGCTTTTGAGAGGCTAAAATGTCCTGAGTCACCTATGAGGGTACGATATACCAAGGTGAGAGAGAACTCAGATGAAAGAATACTAGATGATGAAGGTTCTTGGGAAGCACCATGGAAAGGGTGAGGCCACATGGGAGCCATGATGGACATAAGAATGGCTTGTCCTATTTTTTTGTGTGCCTGGTGGAATTTTGAGGGAAAAATTCCTATAAGAGGGGAAGGATGTTACAACCTCAATTTTGCATGTGTTTTCATAATTGAAATATAATGATTTTGTGAATTTAATCTTAATTAAAAAGGTTGTAAGCTTTGCTCCAAAGGATGGATTTCCTTTCAAACATTCCTTTGGATAGGAATTTCGTGATTCCTATTATTAGATTAATCCATTGATGGATATTAAGCAAAGTGATAAAGAGAAATACCTAGAAAACTCTAGAAAGTGGAAGTAATGACCAAAATTAAATAAATTTCGTTTCTATGTGATTTCTAATAAAAGAAATATGAAAAGAGGGAAAAGGAAATGAAAGATAAAGAGAAATCCTTGAAAAGAAATATCTTAATAAAGGAATAAGAAAGAAAGGGAGAAAGGATAAAGGAATATTCCCTGAGATGGTATTTCATGCCTTTAGGGTTCCTTGAGGTCCAAGGAATCCAAGATGCCAATATAATGGAAAAAGAAAGAGGAAATATCAATTAATTTGGTTTTATTAATGAATAACTTGCATGTGAAGGAAACACCCTTTTCCTTTGGAATTTGGGTTCCAAATTTGGTACTCGAGTAGATAATTCCAAGAGAGAGTTTCCACTAAAATTTGAGTGAAAAATATTAAACGAGGAGAGAGATATGATTTTCCCAAGTTTCCTTGTTTAAAACCCTTTTTCCTTCATTTTTAAAAATTTGGAAATGGGGGGGGCGATGATAGCCGTTGGATACCCCGCATGGTCCAGAGGACCAGCGATCCAACGCTAGTTGTGCATCGTCCTCCTAGTTTCACAGAAGGAAAGAAGGGAGGGGAGATCGAGATTTTTAAATCCCAATTGCTCACGATTTAGGCCATAATCTGAGATGTGGATGAGTCCATCACCCTCAGGAGTTCATTTCGAGAACGACTAACCCGATTTCTGGGTGGGTTCATCAACAAGAACAGAAGTCCCCAAATCGCAGGACTACTCAGATGGCCCTATATGTAGCAGAGGATGAAAGGGGATACCAGCATGCTCTCTTGCTACCCTAAGCTATGCGGCAAGCCGAGAGGAGCGTTTCCGTGCCCTCAATTCCGTCCTCTACCCTGAACGGAACCCCTGTCATCTGAGAGAATCTCACTGGAGTTTGGTGGGTAGGAAGTGATCGTAGCAAGTATTTCGCGAGCAATTGAAGCTGGGTTTGAGTTCAGAAGAGGGAGGCGGAGCTCCCTAGGCAATCGACGCGCTCGTACGTGGCCAGGACCTCAGAGTCAACCGCCAGGTTGACTGTGAGCTTGCTGCTCACTTCAGCATGAGGAAAAGACAAGACGGGGGCTATTAGAACTAGGTCCACGATAGAATCACATAGGAGATCCACGGCCCAGGATCGTGTGTGTGGTGATACATCCGGCTATCACCCAGACAACGAGGTGCCATGCAAAAATGTGTGGAAAACACCATAAACCATTTGTTACCAAAAACACGGGGTAATTAAAACCGATTTCGAGAAGTAGATAAACCAAGAAACTATTACATATAGATCCTCATCCTGCAAGAAGACAGGTTATATAAACATCTACAAGTCTAGATACGTGTTCACAGCTTAACAGATCAGTTGTCTTGTCATCACATGAGTTCATCACCTGTTAATATATACATAATGGGCCACATCTGGCCAGCAGCAGGATATACAAAGCTTCAACAGCTATACATCGTGAAACAACGTCAAAAATGCAACTGAGGACCTGAGAGTACAGGGATGACTCTAAGACTCTACTACAAAACAACCAAAACATCAACATATCCATCTCTTGCCTTCTACTTCTCTTCTTGCTGCTCGGCCGCAACTCTGCGACCACCACCACGTCTAGAGCTAACACCTAAAAAGGTTGTAAACCAGCAGGGTGAGACACACAGTCCTAGCGAGAAACATAACTCCCTTCCAGAACCATATAACCTTAGAAAGGTTAAAGCTGTAAAAGCAGATAACTGATAAAGCGTACAGTAAGAGCAGTCTATAGAGCAAGGTTATTATTACCATTGAGCTTACCATGGTGTACGGAAGGCATATATCCAAGTATTTCTTTATGGAACATGATTGCCAAGATAAGATTTATAAGATCTTACCACATAACATGTGGAACGTATAAGTAATTGCAATGTATAACAAGATTAACTACACAAGCAAGGCTTCAACCAATGTTCCGTGTTTTGCCTTAAGCAATAAATACTATTCGGCTAGATTACATATTATTATGCCCTGAGGAAGTGAGTCACACCACTCAAATCCAACTGACGGTTGCGAAACCCAGAGCCGGTGCCATACAAGGTCAATGGAAGAGTCAGACTCCACGAACTCCCACCTCGTGGTCAGTGCACGAGAACCAAAGAAGGACCGCAGTCTCATGCTTAAGTGGCCTCAGCCACAGGGTCAGGTCCCACAGGCTACCCTTTCTCTAGCCCACCTTGGTACAGGTCTCAGCGCTAGTATATCTGAGCCACGGGCTAGTTCACCGTGCTCCCTGAGCCATGAACGCATTCATTCTCTATCTCACTGAGCCATGGACCTATTCACCGTGCTCTATATATCCCGATTCTGCAACCGCAGCTGCACTCGAATCCTCTCTATTTTAGGCTTGGAGAAACCTCGCATATTCAACAATATGCGCTCCGGGTTAACCTGCAGGAGAACCCATTTCACATTCACCAGCTACTGACGATGATGGATCTATGGCCAGGGCAAACTACATGATATGTTTACCTATTATTGATTAATATATTTTAAGCCAATTCTTGAGGCAAAACAAGATATAAGCATAGCCTTATAGAATTACATCACTATTGACATCAACATACTGTCTTGGGACCTTTATCCCTCATGAAATCAACCATTGCCTCTAAAGGCTTCACAATCATGCATCAGCATCCTGGGAACACATCCCTTATCTCATCATCAGAGGATAACACCTCAACTAGGCAGTCAGCCTTATATCAGGCCCTCAGACCTCAACTTGTTATATTATTGACAAGTTTATCATCACATTGTGCTAGTCAGAGCACATATATCTCATAACTCTTACCAGGTTATGAATCCACATGAAACACCTATATGGTTAGTATATACATAACTGAAGCCATCATGGATTACAGAATGATCATACTACCAAGTATAAGGAAGAATCCATGAGTATATTACACAGGCTTTATCATTCATAGTATCATAATCTATTAGGGGCATATGATATGCCTTATACCTGGGACCATATGCATGTGTTATATAGACATGTGAAGCAATCATCATAAACTTCCAATCTTCCTGGTTCACAACCTATCATTACATCTCATCATCATAATTGTAGGATGCACTTGTTTTATCAACATATAAAAAGGGAACCATCAACTATATACATTCCGGGTTATCAGAACCCTCAACGGAACTCTTGCAACCCTCACCATATTTATGGCTAGCTGCGACAACCCTCGCCAAAGGGTGTACCGGTTAGGGTTAGGTTTAGGGTTAGGGTGAGGTTCTATTGTCAGGCTAACCTTCTAAATGAGCTATATTGGTAAAAAAAAAGGGGGGTTGTTGCCCAAGGCGCCTCTGACGTGCAACTTTCTGGCATCATTCCAGAGTTAACCCTATCGGCCAGGGTGCTCATGACGCCCAAGAGAGGTGTTGTGCATGTCATGCAGCAGCATAATGACCAGCGTCAAAGGTTAGGGTATCGGGCATCGAGCCATATTGTCCAACCCTTCAAGGCTCAACTAGGACATGGTGGTATCGGGCAAGGACATCCTGGTACCATACCATATTGCCCAAACTCAACTACATAAGGGTAATGGCCAAGATCGTCCCAAGGAAAGGGGGTATATCGGGCACCCTTTGTACATGGTGTATCGTCTAAGACTTAACCCTAGGGAGGTTATCGGGCAGCATCTCATCAGAGTGTATCGCCCATCCAACAACTCCATCAAGGGTATCGTCCAAGGGACCATAACGGGCACCAACTCAGCTTCAACCAGTCATATCTTGCAAGAATTCAAGGGGCATCCCAATGCCCAAACAAGCATACCTACCAAGGTCTACACCACAAGGACATGTCGTGCATCACCACAGCTAAACCATGTCGCCCAACATGAGGATAACCCATTGAAATCTATAACGCCCAAGGTACATCAGGCACCAAGCCATCTGCCTTCACTAGGTGTGTCGTGCATGGCACTCAACAAGGCATATTGTGCAA
Source organism: Alisma plantago-aquatica (assembly GCA_963693085.1). Taxonomy (NCBI): domain Eukaryota; kingdom Viridiplantae; phylum Streptophyta; class Magnoliopsida; order Alismatales; family Alismataceae; genus Alisma; species Alisma plantago-aquatica. The sequence goes on from OY856409.1 coordinate 420,248,298, forward strand.
GACACCATCCAACAAGGTCGTCTTCAACCTTAAGCACAGGGGCACCAAACCTTAATTGATCAAGAAGGTCGGTTCACCTCTCAACAACCAAGAGAGAGGGGTGTTACACAACCTCTTTCTCAAATTGGGCAACCACTAGGATCAACCCTAACAAGGTCTTAAATCACACAAAGCTCACCCTTCAAGTCCATGGTGAGAGGAGGGTGTTGCTCAAGCAACTAGAACACAAGCTCACCTCTCAACTTAACCGAGAGAGGGGTATTGCCCATATTACTAGAACTCAAGCTCACTCCTCTAGACCAAGGAGAGAAATGAGTGTTGCTCAACAAGAAAACCTAAAACATGGTTCGGCCAACTAGGTGCAACTTTAAGTAAGAAGATATCTTAGAACATACATGGTCGATTATGATCATATGAAACATACAAAGATGTAGAAGAAGGTAGTATAGTTAGGGTTAGGAGTTATGTAACTCGCCTTAAGAAAGCTCCAAGCTCCACCTTCGGCCACCTTAAGAGAAGAAGAAGAAGACTCCCAAGGAAAAGGATCGACCACCAAGATTTGCAAAGAAAGAGGTGGCGTGCACCAAGGGGGAGAGGAAAATAAGGAACTAAAGGGATCCTTAGCAAGAGAAGGGGAACACATATATAGAAGGGGTTCGAGGAGAAACCAAGGTAAGACAAGGCAAGGTGTCGCCCACCTAGGGACACTTGTCCAAGGGCAATGCCACCTCTCAAACTTGTCTTAAACACATGTCCAAGGACATTGCCACATGTAAGCATAAAGCACCAAGTGTCCACTAGTGGTGACACAAACGAGGTCAAAGGGGTCCATGGACGACACACCCCACCACCATGCCCGACATCACTCCCTGGGCGACACACCTAGGCCGACACAACCATGGCCGACACATGTAGGCTGACACAAGGTCAAGCAAAGCAAGGGCAAGGTTCAAGCAAAGCACAACAAGTCCCAACAAGCTCATCCAAGCCCAAAGCAACTCCAGCAACGAGCCCAACCCTTCCTCTCAACACTAGAGGGAGCAAGGAGAGAGAGAAACACTTCTCAAGGTGACAAACTTGCTCTACAACCCTAGACCCGGGGTTAATTGCAAGTAGCACCTCCACCTCTCAACAAAGCACAGAAAAAGAAACCCTAATCACCACTAAGGGTGATTAGCAGCAACTAAACATCAGGGTTAGGTAAAGCAAATAGGATAAACCCTAAACGGAGGTCATGGTCCTTACAAGCTATAACCCTCTACAAAGGGATTTCGTCCTTGAAATCCGAAGAGAAAAGTGAGGGATACTTCCTCCTCATCTCTTCCTCAAGCTCCCATGTGGCTTCCTCAATGCCACGATGATGCCAAAGAACCTTTACAAGAACTAGGTCCTTCCTCTTCAGCTTCTTTACTCTTCTGTCAAGGATCAATACAGGACCTTCCTCATAGGTCACATCTTCATCAAGCTCAACTTCGACTGGCTATATCACTATCCCTATGTCTGGATGACTTTTCTTCAGCATACTGACATGGAAAACTGGATGTAACCTGTGCAACTCTGGAGGCAGCTCTAATTTGTAAGCTACCTTGCCAACACGTGCTATTACTGGATATGGCCCCATATACCTGGGTGCTAGCTTGCCTTTCCGGCCAAACCTTAGCATGCCTTTCCAAGGTGAGACCTTGAGGTACACTTTGTCTCCTACTTGGAACTCTAGAGGTTGTCGGCTATTTTCTGCATACGACTTTTGCCTGTCCTGTGCCACTTTCAGCTGTTGTTGTATCACTTTGATCTTTTCTGTCATCCGCTGTACTAACTCAGGACCCAAAAGCTGATACTCATCAGATTCATACCAACATAAAGGAGATCTGCACTTTCTTCCATATAAGGCCTCATAAGGAGCCATGTTAATGCTTCGTTGGTAACTATTGTTGTAGGAGAACTCTATCAAACTGAGATGCACATCCCAACTGCCTAAGAACTGCAAAACACAAGCCCGAAGAAGATCCTCCAAAGTCTGAATAGTCCTTTCAGACTGTCCATCTGTCTGCGGGTGGAAAGCGGTGTTGAACCTCAACTACGTTCCCAACACTTTGTGCAACTGTTCCCAGAAATGACTCGTGAACTGAGGACCTCTGTCGAAAACTATCGTTGCTGGTACACTGTGTAAGCGTACTATCTCATCTACATATACACGAGCGAGCTTCTCCGTTGTATACATTGTCTTCAGAGGTATGAAATGGGCAGCCTTCATCAATCTGTCCACTATCACCCAAATGGAATCATGATTCTTAGTTGTCCTGGGAAGACCAACTATGAAATCCATGGTTATATGATCCCATTTCCACTATGGTATCGGCAGGGGTTGCAACGTACCTATCGGCTTTTGATGCTCTGCCTTGACTTGCTGGCATACCACACATCTAGCCACAAACGCGGCTACATCCTTCTTCAAGCGAGGCCACCAATACATGTTCTTCAGATTGTGATATATCTTGGTCACTCTAGGATGCATAGCATACATCGATGTGTGTGCTTCCTCGAGCACTAGCTGCCTTAGATCATCAGCATCGGGGACTACCATCCTATCATGATAGCAAACTAGTCCATCTTCAGACTCATGGAACCCATCACGCTTTTCACTACCGAGCTCTGACCTGATCAACTGCATTGTATCATCGGTTTGTTGTGCATCTTTGATTTGCTATCTCAGCATAGGGTTGACTTGCATATGTGCTAAAAGTCCTGCTAACAAGGAAACTTCCATTTGCACATTCATCTGCCGCAAGGAGACAAACATATCCCATCTATGGCATGCTAAGGAACTCAACTGTGCCTTCTTTATGGGGAGAGATGAAGAATTTCGGCAGAGTGTGTCAGCTACCATGTTTGCCTTACTAGGGTGACACTCAATGGTGCGGTCATAATCATTGATCAACTCCATCCATCGACACTGTCGCATGTTTAGCTCATTCTGTGAGAAGATGTACTTCAAATTCTTATGATCTGTAAAGATCTGACACACTTCCCCGTAAAGATAGTGTCTCCAAATATTTAACGCATGAACTACTGCCGCCAACTCCAATTCATGAGTCAGATAGTTCTCCTCATGTTTCTTAAGCTGTCGCGAAGAAAAAGAAACCACATGGTCTTCCTGCATCAGCACACATCCTAAGCCCTTCTTGGAAGCATCGCAGAAAACAACATAGCCCTTCCCAGGCTCTGGCAGCACTAGCACTGGAGCACTAGTCAGCTTTTCCTTCAAACTTTGGAAAATTTGCTGGAAACGATCATTCTAGACAAAAGGTACATCCTTTCTAGTCAACGTTTTCATCGGCAACGCAATCACACTGAAGTCCTTTATAAATCTCAGATAGTATCCTGCTAAACCCAGAAAACTGCAAACTTCGGTCGGCATCTTCGGTTGTTCCCATTCTGCAACCAACTCCACCTTCCTCGGGTCCACTTTAACTCCTTCTGTGGATATCACATGACCCAAGAAAATTACTTCTTTCAACCAAAACTCACACTTACTAAACTTGGCATACAACTGATGCTGGCAAAGGAGAGTCAACGCTTGTCAAAGATGTTGTTCATGCCTTTGACTGTCCTGACTGTAGATCAAGATGTCCTCTATAAAGACTACAACAAACTGATCTAGAAATGGATGGAATACTCGGTTCATCAGGTCCATGAAAGTAGCAGGCACATTGGTTAGCCCAAACGGCATAACCATAAACTCGAAGTGACCATACCTTGTCCTAAAAGCTGACTTTGGTATGTCATCCGCCTTAATCCTCAACTGATGATATCCAGACCGTAGATCGATCTTTGAAAACAATGTAGCGCCACACAATTGATCGAGCAGATCATCTATCCTCGACAACGGGTATTTGTTCTTGATCGTGACTTTGTTCAATTGCTGGTAGTCTATGCATAGTTGCATCGATCCATCCTTCTTCCTAACGAACAACACTGGAGCACCCCAAGGCAAAGTACTTGGTCGGATGAAACATTTCTCCAACAACTCTTGTAACTGTTTCTTTAGCTCTGCCATCTCTACTGGAGCCATCATGTACGGTGTCTGTGTAACTGGTTGTGTTCCTGGAACCAGATTGATCTCGAAATCAATCTCTCAGGGTGGAGGATATCGGGGAACTCATTAGGATACACATCGACAAACTCTCTAACGACCGTCACCTCCTCAAGGCTAGGACCTTTCGCCTTGGTATCCACAACGGTATCCACTACGTGAGCTAAGAACGCCTTACATCCCTGTCGTAACAACTTTTCTGCGACCATTGCTGACACTAGACACGTCGGAAGAATCTTCCTATCTCCTTGGAAGATCCATTTCTCTCCACAAACATCAAAAACTTCCTTCTTAGAACCACAGTCCAACACAACCTTATACTTCTCTATGGTATCCATCCCAAGGATCACATCGAATCCATGCATATCAAGTGGTATAAGATCCACTTGTATATTGTGTCCCAAAAAAGACAAGACATACGATGGGCACTCCTCTCGAAGCATTGAGGAACCATCAAGAGGGGTTTCTAACAACAAGCTATCCTTCTTACAACTAATAGGTAACAGATAGTTATCAAGCATACTATGGGCGATAAAAGAGTGTGTAGAACCTGGGTCAACCAAAATAGATATAAAGCAAGAAGAAGACAAATCAGAATGAGATAACTCCATCTGACCTGCCACCACTCGCGGATTGACTATCGCCTATGGCTGACTCATAGCATAGAATCGAGATGTTGCTTGCTGTCCACGTCCTCTACTCCCTTGAGAAGACGATCCAACTTGCGACGCTTGACCGCGTCCTCGCCCTCTTCTATTACTGGGCTACTGTCTGTCTGATCCTTGATGATTCTGTCTCAGCTGTTGTGTTACTTCAACATCTCTCTTTGGGCAGTTGGACTTAAAATGTCATGTCTGTCTGTAGATATAGAATGTCCTATCCTCAAATTGTGGCCTAGATGGCCCTATCACTGCAACAAAAGATGTACTATGTGCCTTTGACGGTGAAGAAACATATCCTCTTCCCTTACTCAGAGACCACTGTGACGGTGCACTGGAACCTCTTAACCCAGAAGGTGTTGAAAACCTCACCTTCTTGAAGCCACCAAACCTCTATCCCTCGAACTGAGCAGGCCTCTTCTTAGACATAGACTCTCTTTTCTCCCTGACTGACCATTCAATCCTTCAGACAGACTCCACAAACGTGGAAAACCGCTCTCTGTTCTCCAACACAGAAGCAGGTGTTGTCAGCTCAGTACTCAAGCCTTTCTCAAAACGTCTAATTCGCTCGTCATCCGTCACTGCCATGTGAGGACAAAGCCTCAAAAAATCAATGAACTTGGCTTCATACTCGGTGATGTTCATCGCTCCTTGGCGCAGGCGCTCAAAATGGCTGATCTTCTCGTCCAGATACGTCTTCGGAAAGTATCTGCTGACAAACTCATGCCGGAAAAACTCCCAACCGATCACCTCACCGGGTCGCTTCTCCTCCTCGATGGTCCACCAGTGACCAGCACTACCCTTCAGAAGGTAGACAGCGTGCTTGACTTTGTATGCTTCGGGGATCTCGAGGTTTCGAAAGGCCTTCTCAAGACCTATCAGCCACATATCTGCATCCGCTGGATCAGCCATCCCAGCATAGTCCAAAGCTCCGACTCGGCGAAGCCACTCATAGGTCTTCCCAATACCTGATGTTTCACCGTGGTGATCCTGTGCTCTCGGTGGAGGCACTGGCAATCTCTCTACCATGAGATTCATCGTAGGCATCATCTGCCCCATAAGCTATTGGTAGGTAGGGTTTCCGAGAATGCTTGAGTCAAGTTGGGGAACCTTAGGCACCCGATCTCCATGTGTCTGCCCTTCAACTCCATCAGTTGATGCAGCATCACTGCTCTCGGCAGCATGTTCTTCATGATTTCCAGACATCTTGGCTTTTCTTCCGCTGAGGGCAGAAGATAATTGTAAGAAAATCTGGAGGACTCATATGAACAGACGCAACCTAGTCCTAGATCTATGTAGACTCAGTGAACCTAGAGCTCTGATACCAAAACATGTGGCGACACATCCCGCTATCACCCAAACAACGAGGTGCCACGCGAAAACGTGCGGAAAACACCATAAACCATTTGTTACCAAAAACACGGGGTAATTAAAACAGATTTCGAGAAGCAGATAAAACAAGAAACTATTACATACAGATCCTCATCCTGCAAGAAGACAGGGTATATAAACATCTACAAGTCTAGATACGTGTTCACAGCTTAACAGATCAGTTGTCTTGTCATCACATGAGTTCATCACCTGTTAATATATACATAACGGGCCACATCCGGCCAGCAGCAGGATATACAAATCTTCAACAGCTATACATCCTGAAACAACGTCAAAAATGCCTCTGAGGACCTGAGAGTACAGGGATGACTCTAAGACTCTACTACAAAACAACCAAAACAATAACATATCCATCTCTTGCCTTCTACTGCTCTTCTTGCTGCTCGGCCGCAACTCCGCGACCACCACCACGTCTAGTGTGAACACCTAAAAAGGTTGTAAACTAGCAGGGTGAGACACGCAGTCCCAACGAGAAACATAACTCCCCACCAGAACCATAAAACCTTAGAAATGTTAAAGCTGTAAAAGCAGATAATTGATAAAGCGTACAGTAAGACCAGTCTATAGAGCAAGGTTATTATTACCATTCAGCTTACCATGGTGTATGGAAGGCATATATCCAAGTATTTCTTTATGGAACATGATTGACAAGATAAGATTTATAAGATCTTACCACATAACATGTGGAACATATAAGTAATTGCAATGTATAACAAGATTAACTACACAAGCAAGGCTTCAACCAATAATCTGTGTTTTTCCTTAAGAAATAAATACTATTCTGCTAGATTACGTATTATTATGCCCTGAGGAAGTGAGTCGCACCACTCAAGTCCAACCGACGGCTGCGAAACCCGGAGTCGGGGCCATACAAGGTCAATGGAAGAGCCGGACTCCACGACCTCCCACCTCGTGGTCAGTGCATGAGAACCAAAGCAGGACCGCATTCTCATGCTTAAGTGGCCTCAGCCACAGGGTCAACTCTCGCAGGCTACCCTTTCTCTATCCTGCCTTGGTACAGGTCTCAACGCTAGTATATCTGAGCCACGGGACAGTTCACCGTTCTCCCTGAGCCATGAATGCATTCATGCTCTATCTCACTATCCATGGGCCTGCTCACCATGCTCTATATATCCCGAGTCTACAACCGCAGCTGCACTCGAATCCTCTCTATTTTAGGCTAGGATAAACCTCGCATATTCAACAATATGCGCTCCGGGTTAACTCGCAGGAGAACTCGTTTCACCATCACCAGCTACTGACGATGATGGATCTATGGCTAGGGCTAACTAAATGATATGTTTATATATTATTGATTAATATATTTTAAGCCAATTGTTGAGGCAAAACAAGATATAAACATAGCCTTATAGAATTACATCACTATTGCCATCAACATACTGTCTTGGGACCTTGATCCCTCATGAAATCAACCATTGCCTCTCAAGGCTTCACAATCATGCATCAACATATTGGGAACACATCCCTTATCTCATCATCAGAGGATAACACCTCAACTAGGCACTCATTCTTATATCAAGTCCTCAGACCTATCAACTTGTTATATCATTGAAGAGTTTATCATCACACTGTGCTAGTCAGAGCACATATATCTCATAACTCTTACCAGGTTATGAATCCACATGAAACACCTACATGGTTAGTATATACATAACTGAAGCCATCATGGATTACAGAATGATCATACTATCAAGTATAAGGAAGCATCCATGAGTATATTACACAGGCTTTATCATTCATAGTATCATAATCAATTAGGGGCATATGATATTCTTTATACCTGCGACCATATGCATGTGTTATATAGACATGTGAAGCAATCATCATAAACTTCCAAACTTCTCTGTTCACAACCTATCATTACATCTCATCATCATAATTGCAAGATGCACTTGTTTTATCAACATATAAAAAGGGAACCATCAACTATATACATTCTGGGTTATCAGAACCCTCAACAGAACTCCTGCAACCCTCACTATATGTATGGCTAGCCGCGCCAACCCTTGCCAAAGGGTATATCAGTTAGGGTTAGGGTGAAGTTCTACTGTCAGGCTAACCTTCTAAATGAGCTATATCAATAAAAAATGGGGGGGGGGGGGTTGTTGCCCAAGGCGCCTCTGACGTGCAACTTTCTAGCATCATTCTAGAGTTAACCCTATCGTCCAGGGTGCTCATGACGCCCAAGAGAGGTGTTGTGCATGTTATGCAACAGCATAATGACCAACGTCAAAGGTTAGGGTATCGGGCATAAAGCCATATCGTCCAACCCTTCAAGGCTCAACTAGGACACGGTGGTATCGGGAAAGGACATCCTGGTACCATACCATATCACCCAAACTCAGCTACATAAGGGTAATGGCCAAGACCGTCCCAAGGAAAGGCGGTATATCGGGCACGCTTTATACATGGTGTATCGGGCACCCTTTATACATGGTGTATCGTCCAAGACTTAGCCCTGGGGAGGTTATCGGGTAGCATCTCATAAGAGTGTATCACCCATCCAGCAACTCCATTAAGGGTATCATCCAAGGGACCATAACGGGCACTAACTCAACTTCAACCAGTCATATCGTGCAAGAATGCAAGGGGCATCCCAACACCCAAACAAGCATACCTACCAAGGTCTACACCACAAGGACATGTCGTGCATCACCACAGCTAATGTAACATCCCTGACATGGGTTATAAACTAACCCTAGGTGTTTTTCTTAAATATGTGATTAGATGCTTGTGCTTATTTTATAAAATGTAATTAAATCTTTTGAGGAACCTACATTTCAATTTCAGTCCTTTTTAAACAATGTTGTAATATTATTTTGTTAAATAGGGAATAAAGTGCAAATTACCCAAGTAGATGGGTTAACTTGCAAATTGTACATGTTAATATGTTCCTCTGATGATGAGACATCATAAGAATGAATATGATGTGGTGATATGAATTCCACAAGTTTGGGCACCAAGATATAGCTTGTAGAGCAATCCTTGTGCTCTAAAACTTAGTTTTGGTATAAAGTGCAATTTACCAAAAACATAGGGTGCAACATGTAAAATATACCCTCTAGAATATCTTTCATGACTCTTGGCATCAAGTAGAGTAAACAATATGAGGAGGGTGCCTCATTTGAATGATCAAATAAGAAAGATAACCTTAATAATTAAATAACCAAGTTGTAAGCAAAATAGCCTTTTATATATATGCAACTTAGTAAGGAGTTTGGTCTCTTTTCCTTTTAATCTTAGATAAGGGAGGAGTTTTGCATGTAATAAGGAGAAAGAAACATGACCATGGAGGGGGGCAAGTCATGGTGGAAATGATTAAGAAATAAAATAAATAATAACATTTTTCCTTTGCCTTGAAAATATCCAAAAGTATATAAGGATTCCTTTTTACACAAGAAAGGGATCGTTTCCCTTAGCTTCTTTTCTCATCTTCTTGCTTTGGCCGACTAAGGAGAAGCTCAGGAGCAGAGTAGGATGACCAATCTGGTTTGGGTAATCTTTGATCATCTCCTAGCTCGAATTCTTGGTGGAAAACCCAAAGCAAGGTTGGTTTATTAGCTTTCTTCACATGATTCTTCTTTCTAGCCATCTTCTCCATCCAAATCTTGAAGAACGGACCTTGGACAACCTTTGGAGCTCAAGCCACCATTAAACATACGAAGCTTGGAGCTCTGGATCAATCCTAGAGGTGGGTTTTAAAACTCTAAACCCTAAGCTTTGCTCTTGCATCTTCTTTCCTTAGAATCATTGCTTGTTCTTCTTCCTTTAGACACTTTTAACTGTTCTTGCTAGTAATTCCATGAAGAACAGCCCATGTTCTTGAGGTAGAAGATGATGAAATTATTTCCAAAGTTATCCTAAAATCTTGTTTTATCAAACGATCTCCCACCTCTTGTCCAAACGGTTTCAAAATTGTTTGAATGTAAACAGTTTCACAAGATCGGTTGAGACCAAACGGTCCAAGACCATTTGTAAGGGTTGAACATGCATTGACCATTTCGAGGTCTGTTGGGAATAAAGTAGATTAATCACTTACCAAAAATCAGCAACTAATTCCAAGTGGATCACCAATTGAAGGCATATTAGTCACCTAAACCCTAATCGGGTCTATTGCTGATTTCAATAATTGAATCAAGTTGAAGTTTGGGTTGAGTGGTCCAAACGGTTTCAAAACTGTTTAGGGATCACCCAAACGGTCTCAAGACTGTTTGGTGATAACCCAAAACCCTTTGGAGGTCTAGTGTTAAGTGGGGTTGACCAATTGAGGGTCCAATGATATCAAGTTATTGATTAATCGGTTGCTGATTTTGTGACCAAATCTAGGGTTCAACCTTTGAGTGAATGACTTGGATTTTGATGAAATAATGGGAAAAAGGTCTCTATACCATTTGGAGTATGTCCAAATGATCCCAAAACCATTTGGGGGTCACCCAAGACCGTTTGTAGGTCTAGGGTTGACTAAGGTTAAGGGGTTGAAAATTGAAAGACAACAAGTTGAAATATAATTGATTAGTAACCTAATGATCAAATCTATGAGTCAAACCTTAATAAATTGAGTTAATTTGTGATGTTGACTTGATAAAACGGTCTCAAGACCGTTTGGAGGTCATCCAAATGATCCCAAGACCGTTTGGGGTCAGGTCATGACCAAATTGAATGATGGTCCAATTGGTTCAATGTCAATTAGACTCATGTTGATACATGTTGAAGGGTGATCGATTCTAAACCCTAATTTAATTGATCCAATCCCTAATTGGTGATCAATTGAGGTACAATTGAGTGTCTAATCAGTTGAGGGATGACCTAATTGGCCCAATTTATAAGTGGCTAACAAGTACATGAATGTTTGAGGGGTTCAACATTGGAAACCCTAACTCAATTGGAATGGTTGAGATACTTTTTGGTCCATGCAGTTTTGAGGTGGTTTGGACCAAACTGTCTTGAGACCGTTTGGACTCAAACGGTCTCAAGACCATTTGGGACCAAACGGTCTCAAGACCGTTTGGGACCAAAACCGTTTGGTGCTCATGAGGTTTCAAGATCAATATTGTCCATGCGGTTTCAAAGTCAAAGTTGGCCAAACGGTCAACAAGACCAAACGGTCTTCACCTCACCTTGGGCAAATGGTTTTGAGTATGTACGTGGCCAAACAGTTTCAAAAGTCAACAAACGGTCAACACCACCAAGCAGTTTCAAAACCCTTTGGGGGTTGAAAGTGCAAAACCGTTTGAGGTTTAAAAAGGTTAAGAACGTTTGATGCTTTAGATGTTATGATGGTTTAGTGGTTGATTATCCTAAACCTTAATGATACATAAAGTAATTAAGGGATCAAGTAATTAGTGGTTTGATGCATGATAAGGTCAAATGATGAACATTACAAAAGTACCCTTGATGGGATAGTGTGACTAGTACCCCTTAATCAAGTAAACCCTAATGACCATAATGGTGATGATATAACCTATGTTGTCAAAGATGATTTGACTTAACCTAATCAAGGGTGATGTAACTATTATCTAATAGAAAGACGAAAGAGAAGACTCCTCATATAAATGATAATCAAGTAATAAGCTTCCAATATGTATGAATATACCTAATTAGGGTATGATCCTTCATAGTGAGATCATTAAAACCCTAATTAATATGATTAATGAATCTTAACCAAATTTGAGGGCATTAATGGAAGTGATCCTCATACATGATGATGGTATGATCTTAATTCACAATAACGTTAATAGTAAACCCTAATCTAGGGTAATGTGATGTAATGTGAATAGTAAACCCTAATCTAGGGTAATGTGATGTATTGTGAATAGTAAACCCTAATCTAGGGTAAAGTGATGTAATGTGAATAGTAAACCCTAATCTAGGGAAATGTGATGATGTGAACTATAAACCCTAATTCTGGGTTATGATTTTAAGCATGAAACTCTATGATTGAATTCGGAAATAATTTGTATTGTGCTCATATAGACAAATTGTGCATGTTATCAATTGTGTTAGTCATGCAGGTCTTTATCAAGAAGTGATCATAGCTAGGTAAGGGTTATGATTTCATATTCATTGAAAGCACTTTATAAGTTTTGAAAGTAATGATATGTTATGTTGCCTAGTAAGAGGTAACATATGAGATTGCTAGTGTGTATGAGCCATGAGAAATATCTGTATTGCTATCAAGTCATCAATATGTTACTTAGTAACCAGTGTTTTGATGATCTAAGGGTTTGAACACCCATGTTCCTGAATCATAATGATGAGATGGTTAGTGATTGATATCCCAATGATAACTGGATATGAAATGAACTTGATACAATTAGTACTCTTTCTTTATAGCAATTGTTTTAATGGTTTATGTTTGAAAACATGCATGATGCTAAAAGAATGACATAATATACTCAAATAATCAAGTATAATGATATCATGTAGAGCCCTGACCATAGATCCATCATTGTCAGAAGTCAAATGATGGTGAAATAGGTTTTCCTAAGCGAACTCCTGGAGAGCATACTTTTGAGTATGTGGGGGTTATGGACGTGAATATCCTTACGTCCTGATATAGAATTTGATGTGAGATGTACTTGTAATCTCCCAATCCTTCATTATATGTTTATGTCGGTAGGATGTATCACTAACCTCCCGATGATGTTGTTGATTCCACATCGATGAGAGATAAACAAGAAATCCCTCGACGGCGAAGAGAGTACAGCATGCCACTGTAACTCTAATAGCGAAGTTGCCAGAATACCCTGGAAAGCTATTATGGCAGAGACACGAGATGTCCTGCATGTTGTTCCTCACACTAACTGAGGATGATGAGGTCACAGGAATCTGACTCTTGTGATGACCTATGTATGGTACCGATTGTGATTTCGTAATGGTCGGTTGGAGTATGAGAGGTGTAACTCATCTCCTCAGGGCATAAATATGTTTGTAAAATGTAATCAGCCGTATAGCATAATTGCTTAGGTCGATCTATGAGAAACAATGATTTATATTACATTGTTCCTAGCATTCTAGTTGAATAACTAGTATACATGTTCTTCATATTCCTTTTTTATATATGTCTTGTTACCCAATCAAGTTATAGTTGAAATGATTGCTTAAGAAATATTGTCCTACTTAGCTTATTCAATGTTATACTTGTTGTTGTATAATTATAGTTTTATTACTTAATGTTATTCCTTTAATTGCAATAACAAAGCTTATGGAGGAGAGTTATAACTCTCGCTGGGACAATTATTCAATTGTCTCACCCCCGTGGGATTACATTTTTAGGTAATCGCTGAAGAAGAGGAAGCAACCTTCCAGTGGGTGAGCAGCAACAACAGCAGCAACAACATCAGGGACAACAGTGATCCTCAAGTGGAGACACTTTCTATCAAGTCTTGTAGATAGAATGTCCTATGTGTTGTCTATGTACTCTTAGGTCCTAGGAGTCAGTAGATGTTGAAATAGATCTGAGATTTTCGGCTTAATGCCTTGAGATTTTTGTATCTTGCCTTGTACAGCTAACATGGCAATTGATGTTTGTAACCCTCGAGATGTGATTATTACAGAGATGTAATGATGGATCAGTTGTAAATAACTTATCATGTTCCTTTATGAAAAAGTTTTAAAAATTTTGTGATTTTTAGTAATTCCACTGCTAGTTAATCGCTTCTGCATTCGTTGATCTTGTTTTTCCGAGACGTATCGTCACAGATTAAGTGGTATCAGAGCTCTAGGTTCGCTGAGTCTACAGAGACATAGGACTTAGGATGTTGAGTTTGTTCTAGTGTCTTCCAATATATCTGATAGTGTATTCTTCTCCTCAGGAGATGAAGATAAAGCTAAATATGTCTAGACTACATGAAGAACATGTTGTAGAAAGTAGTGTTGATGCACCTAGAGGAGGTGCAAGAAACCAAGAAAGAGAAGAACCTGTACCTGAACCACACCAGTTCAATCCAACTGACATGGGGAACCCATCCGTTCAAGCCATGTTTGGGCAGTTTATGACTGCCATGACACACATGACTCATAGGATGCTTATGCCTACACCTAGGGCACCTACCGGTCCTGAAGGACAAGGAGTCGGCAAGATGTTTGAACGACTACGCTGAATTGGAGCCATAGAGTATGTTGGAACAGCCGACCCGACAGATGTTGACTTATGGTTAACTGAACTAGAGAAGGCCTTTAGAATCCTGAACATCCCAGAAGCTGAGAAGGTTAGACATGATGTGTATCTTCTCAAGGGGAGTGTTGGTCATTGGTGGACCATGGAAGAGCAGAAGAGGCCAGGTGTGGAGATTGCATGGGAAGTTTTCTGATGGGAATTTATCAACAGATACTTCCCTAAGACGTTTCTGGATGAGAAAATCTCTCAGTTTGAGAGAATAAGACAGGGACCTATGAACATAAGCAAATATGAGGCTAAGTTCATGGAGTTGTTGCAGTTCTGTCTGCACATGGCGACCGCAGATGAAGAAAGGATTAGACGTTTTGAGAAGGGGTTAAACGCTGAGTTGACTACTCATGTGTCTGCTCTAGAGAACAGAGAAAGGTTTTCTACCTTTGTGGAGTCTATCAGAAGAATAGAAAGGTCTATAGCAGAGAAGAGACAAACCTAGAACAAGAGAATGTATCCCCAGTTCCAAGGATCTTCATCTAAAGATTTCAAGAAACCTAGGTTTTCTGCGCCTACACCACCACCTAGATCCAATACCCAAACACATTGGACGTCGAATAGGGGTAGAGGACGAAGCCTACCACTAGAAGGAGCTTGCAGTTCAAAATCTATGTCAGTTACAAGACCACCCAGACCACAACAACTGAACAGAAGTTGTTACATATGTGGAAAGATGGGGCATCTGATGAAAGATTGCAGAGCTAGAGAAGTAAGTGTGACTCAACCCTAGAGGCAAAGTTAGAAAGGATCTCAAAGAAGACAGTTCCCAAGAGGATCTAGAGGACGTGGACAAGCGTCCCAAGCTGGATCGTCAACACCTAGTCAACGAACACCGAATCAACAACAGGCAACGACAAGATTCTACGCAATGAATCCAGCTGATGAAGTGATCAACCCTCGGGTTGTGGCAGGTCAGATGGAATTGCTATATTCTAATATGTCTACATCTTGTGTTGTATCTGTTTTGATTGATCCGGGTGCTACACACTCCTTTATCACTCGGAGAGTGATTTTTACTTCAACTTGACTATAAGTCATAGGACAGATAGTTTGCTTCTTGAAACTCTGTTGAGGGGATCTGCTGTGTTGCAGGAGGTATGTTCTCCCTACATTCTCTTCTTTTCTAAACATTGCATTCAAGTGGATCTTATACCACTCGAGATGCATGGATTTGATATAATCCTTGGGATGGATACCTTAGAAAGGTATAAGGTTGTCTTGGATTGTGAATCCAAGCAAGCTGTGTTTGCTGACGATAGTGGTACATGGATCTTTCAAGGAGAGAGAAAGATTCTACCCACCTGTCTTGTGTCATCTATGGTTGCTGAGAAGATGATGAGGCAAGGATGTTATGCATTCTTGGCCCATGTGGTAGATACTACCATGGGGAGTCCTAACCTTGTTGAAGTTCCAGTAGTCAGGGAATTTAAAGATGTATTTCCTGAAGAACTTCCAGGTGTACCACTGCCTCGAGAAATTGATTTTGAGATCAATTTAATCCCAGACACACAACCTATAGCACAAACACCATATATGATGGTGCCTGCTGAAATGGAAGAACTCAAGAAACAGTTGCAAGAATTGCTTGAAAAGGATTTCATCCGACCGAGTACTTCACCCTGGGGTGCTCCGGTCCTCTTTGTTAAAAAGAAAGATGGGTCAATGCGGTTGTGCATCGACTATAGATAGTTAAATAAAGTAACAATAAAGAATAAGTATCCTCTACCGAGGATTGATTATCTCTTTGACCAGTTGTGTGGTGCAACTGTCTTCTCAAAGATAGATTTGAGGTCGGGATATCACCAGCTACGTATTAAGGATAGTGACATACCCAAGTCTGCCTTTAGGACAAGGTATGGTCACTATGAGTTCACGGTTATGTCGTTTGGACTAACAAATGCACCAACTACATTTATGGAATTCATGAATAGAATCTTCTGACCTTTTCTCGATCAGTGTGTTGTTGTCTTTATAGATGACATCCTGATCTACAGTAGAGATGCTCAGTAGCATGAACAACATCTTCGTCAGGCCTTAACTTTGTTAAGAGAGCATAAGTTATATGCTAAGTTTAGAAAGTGTGAGTTCTGGTTACCAGAAGTTTATTTTCTTTGACACGTAATATCTGCCTCGGGTATTCGTGTTGATCCTAAAAAGGTAGAATATGTTCTGCAATGGGACTAGCCGAAGACACCGACAGAGATCTATAGTTTCTTAGGGTTGGCAGGATATTATCGGAGGTTCATTAAGAACTTTAGTTCTATAGCCTTACCCTTGACTAACTTGACCAGGAAGGATGTTCTTTTTACCTGGAGTGACAAGTGCCAACAATCTTTTCAGCTATTGAAGGAGAGGTTGACAAGTGCACCTGTGATTGTGTTACCTAAACAAGGAAAAGGGTATATAGTTTTCTATGATGCCTCTAAAAATGGACTTGGATGTGTGTTGATGCAGGATAAACAAGTGATTTCTTTTGCTTCCCGACAGCTTAAGAAACATGAGGAGAATTATCTAACACACGATCTAGAGTTAGATGTTGTAGTCCATGCCTTGAAAATTTGGAGACATTATCTTTATGGAGAGACATTCCAAATTTTCATAGACCATAAGAACCTTAAGTATATCTTTTCTCAGCATGAGCTTAACATGAGGCAACGTCGCTGGATGGAGTTAATCAAGGACTACTATTGTACAACTGATTACCAGCCATGGAAAGACAATGTGGTTGTTGATGCTTTAAGTAGGAAATCAGCAACACCAGCCCTAGATAGAGCACAGCTGAATTCCTTGGTGTACTCAAGGAGGGATATGCTTATCTCCTTGAGGTAAGACAATATACAGTTGAAAGTATCATTGTTAGCCGGGTTGTTAGTTGAGCTGCATATAAAACCTACCCTGAAACAACAAATCAAGGAGGCACAACAAGTTGATGCTGCAGTTCAATAGATTAGATCGGAGTATAGTAGTGAGAAACGAGAAGGTTTCCATGATTCAGATGACCAAATAGCCTGTTATCATAGTAGGATGATAGTCCCTGATGTGGATAACTTGAGAAAGTTAGTCCTGGAAGAAGCTCATTCTTCGATGTATGCTATGCATCCAGGAAGCACCAAGATGTATCAAAATTTGAAAGATATGTATTGGTGGCCTGGTTTGAAGAAAGAAGTTGTTGAGTTTGTTATGCGGTGTCCTGTGTGTCAACAAGTTAAATCTGAACACCAGAAGCATGTAGGAACAATGCAACCTTTACCCATACCACAATGGAAGTGGGATCGTGTAATCATGGACTTTGTTGTTGGCCTACCCATGACAAGCAAAGGTCATAATTCCATTTGGGTAATAGTTGATAGGTTGACAAAGACAACACATTTCTTACCTGTCAAAACAACCTATTCTGCTGAGAAGCTGGCACAGTTGTATGTAGATGAGATAGTACGATTACATGGAGTCCCAGTTACCATTGTTTTTGACAGAGGTCCTCAGTTTACGAGTCGTTTTTGGGAGCGACTCCATAAAGCTTTAGGCACACAATTAAGGTTTAGTACAACCTTTCATCCACAGACTGATGGACAGTCAGAAAGAACCATACAAACTTTAGAAGACTTGCTTAGAGCATGTGTTCTTTAGTTTACAGGGAATTGGGATCTGCACCTAAGCTTGATAGAGTTTGCCTACAACAATAGCTATCAACATAGCATTGACATGGCACCTTATGAAGCTTTGTATGGTAGACGTTGTAGATCACCCCTATGTTGGTATGAAACCAGTGAATATCAACTTTTAGGTCCTGACCTTGTGTAGCAAACCACTAAGAAGATTAAAGTGATACAACAACAGATAAAAACTGCACAAGATAGGAAGAAATCTTATGCTGATAAGCGTCGTAGACATTTAGAGTTCCAGGTTGGAGACAGAGTGTATCTCAAAGTCTCACCTTGGAAAGGAGTACTTAGATTTGGAAGGAAAGGAAAGTTAGCTCCTAGGTTTATGGGGCCTTATCCAATCATTGAACGGATTGGAAGGGTAGCGTATAAGCTAGAGTTACCACTAGAGTTACAGAAGTTATACCCTGTGTTCCACATTTCCATGCTTAGGAAATGTCATCCTGACACAGAATCAGTTCTGCAACCTATGGAAGTAGAGTTGAATGATGATGTGTCGTATGAGGAAGGACCTGTGTCAATCCTTGATAAGAGAATTAAAAAACTAAAAAAGAAAGACATAAGTCTTGTAAAAGTCCTTTGGAATCACCGTGGTGTTGAAGAAGCCACATGGGAACTAGAGGAAGAGATGAGAAGGAAATACCCTGCTCTTTTCTCTTAATATGTTTTGTTGATTTCGGGGACGAAATCCATGTAAGGGGTGGATAATTTGTAACATCCCTGACCTGGGTTATAAACTAACCCTAGGTTTTTTGCTTAAATATGTGATTAGATGTTTGTGCTTATTTTATAAAATGTAATTAAAGCTTTTGAGGAACCTACATTTCAATTTCAATCCTTTTTAAACAATGTTGCAATATTATTTTGTTAAATAGGGACTAAAGTGCAAATTACCCAAGTAGAGGGGTTAACTTGCAAATTGTACATGTTAAGATGTTCCTCTGATGATGAGACATCATAAGAATGAATATGATGTAGTGATATGAATTCCACAAGCTTGGGCACCAAGATATAGCTTGTAGAGCAATCCTTGTGCTCTAAAACTTAGTTTTGGTGTAAAGTGCAATTTACCCAAAACATAGGGTGCAACATGTAAAATATACCCTCTAGAATATCTTTCATGACACTTGGCATCAATTAGAGTAAATAATATGAGGAGGGCGCCTCATTTGAATGATCAAATAAGAAAGATAACCTTAATATTTAAATAACCAAGTTGTAAGCAAAATAGTCTTTTATATATATGCAACTTAGTAAGGAGTTTGGTCTCTTTTCCTTTTAATCTTGGATAAGGGAGGAGTTTTGCATGTGATAAGGAGAAAGAAACGTGACCATGGAGGGGGGAAAGACATGGTGGAAATGATTAACAAATAAAAGAAATAATAACCTCTTTCCTTTGCCTTGAAAATATCCAAAAGTATATAAGGATTCCTTTTTACACAAGCAAGGGATCGTTTCCCTTAGCTTCTTTTCTCATCTTCTTGCTTTGGCTGACTAAGGAGAAGCCCAGGATAAGTGGAGGATGACCAATCTGGTTTGGGTAAGCTTTGATCATCTCCTAGCTCGAATTCTTGGTGGAAAACCCAAAGCAAGGTTGGTTTATTAGCTTTCTTCACATGATTCTTCTTTCTAGCCATCTTCTCCATACAAATCTTGAAGAACGGACATTGGAAAACCTTTGGAGCTCAAGCCACCATTAAACCTACGAAGCTTGGAGCTTTGTATCAGTCCTAGAGGTGGGTTTTATAACTCTAAACCCTAAGCTTTGCTCTTGCATCTTCTTTCCTTAGAATCATTGCTTGTTCTTCTTCCTTTAGACACTTTTAAGTGTTCTTGCTAGTAATTCTGTGAAGAACAACCCCTGTTCTTGAGGAAGAAGATGATGACATTATTTCCAAAGTTATCCTAAAAATCTTGCTTTATCAAACGATCTCCCACCTCTTGTCCAAACGGTTTGCCAAACCGTTTGGAGCAAACGGTTTCAAAACAGTTTGAATGTAAACAATTTCACAAGATCGGTTGAGAGAAAACGGTCCAAGACCATTTGGAAGGGTTGACCATGTGTTGACCATTTGGATGTCTGTTGGGAATAAATTATATTAATCACTTACCAAAAATCATCAACTAATTCCAAGTGGATCACCAATTGAAGGCACATTAGTCACCTAAACCCTAATCGGGTCTATTGCTGATTTCAATAATTGAATCAAGTTGAAGTTTGGGTTGAGTGGCCCAAACGGTTTAAAAACCATTTGGGGATCACCCAAACGGTCTCAAGACCGTTTGGTGATAACCCAAAACCATTTGGAGCTCTAGGGTTATGTGGGGTTGACCAATTGAGGGTCCAATGATATCAAGTTATTGATTAATCGATTGCTGATTTTGTGACCAAATCTAGGGTTCAACCTTTGAGTGAATGACTTGGATTTTGATGAAATAATGGGAAAACGGTCTCAAGACCATTTGGAGGATGTCCAACCGATCCCAAAACCATTTGGGGGTCACCCAAGACCATTTGGAGGTCTAGGGCTGACTAAGGCTAAGGGGTTGAAAATTGAAAGACAACAAGTTGAAATATAATCGATTAGTAACCTAATGATCAAATCTATGAGTCAAACCTTAATAGGTTGAGTTAATTTTTGATGTTGACTTGAGAAAACGGTCTCAAGACCGTTTGGAGGTCATCCAAATGATACCAAGACCGTTTGGTGTCAGGACATGACCAAATTGAATGATGGTCCAATGGGTTCAATGTCAATTAGACTCATGTTGATACATGTTGAAGGGTGATCGATTCTAAACCCTAATTCAATTGATCCAAGCCCTAATTGGTGATCAATTGATGTAGAATTGAGTGTCTAATCAGTTGAGGGATGACCTAATTGACCTAATTGATAAGTGGCTAACAAGTACATGAACATTTGAGGGGTTCAACATTGGAAACCCTAACTCAATTGGAATGGTTGAGATACTTTTTGGTCCATGCGGTTTTGAGGTGGTTTGGACCAAATGGTCTCAAGACCGTTTGGGTCCAAACGGTCTTGATCAATGTTGTCCATGCGGTTTCAAAGTCAAAGTTGGCCAAATGGTCAAAAAGACCAAACAGTCTTCACCTCACCTTGGGCAAACGGTTTTGAGTATGTACTTGGCCAAACGGTTTCAAAAATCAACAAATGGTCAACACCACCAAACGGTTTCAAAACCGTTTGGGGGTTGAAAGTGCAAAACCGTTTGAGGTTTAAAAAGGTTAAGAACGTTTGATGCTTTAGAGGTTATGATGGTTTAGTGGTTGATTATCCTAAACCTTAATGATACCTAAAGTAATTAAGGGATCAAGTAATTAGTGGTTTGATGCATGATAAGGTCAAATGGTGAACATTACAAAAGTACCCTTGATGGGATAGTGTGACTAGTACCCCTTAATCAAGTAAACCCTAATGACCATAATGGTGATGATATAACCTATGTTGTCAAAGATGATTTGACTTAACCTAATCAAGGGTGATGTAACTATTATCTAATAGAAAGAGGAAAGAGAAGACTCCTCATATAAATGAGAATCAAGTAATAAGCTTCCAATATGTATGAATATACCTAATTAGGGTATGATCCTTCATAGTGAGATCATGAAAACCCTAATTATTATGATTAATGAATCTTAACCAAATTTGAGGGCATTAATGGAAGTGATCCTCATACATGATGATAGTATGATCTTAATTCACAATAATGTGAATAGTAAACCCTAATCTAGGGTAATGTGATGTAATGTGAATAGTGAACCCTAATCTAGGGTAAAGTGATGTAATGTGAATAGTAAACCCTAATCTAGGGAAATGTGATGATGTGAACTATAAACCCTAATTCTAGGTTATGCTTTTAAGCATGAAACTCTATGATTGAATTAGGAAATAATTTGTACTGTGCTCATATAGACAAATTGTGCATGTTATCAGTTGTGTTAGTCATGCAGGTTTTTATCAAGAAGTGATCATAGCTAGGTAAGGGTTATGATGTCATATTCATTGAAATCACTTTATAAGTTTTGAAAGTAATGATATGTTATGTTGCCTAGTAAGAGGTAACATATGAGATTTCTAGGTTGTATGAGCCATGAGAAATATCTATATTGCTATCAAGTCATCAATGTGTTACTTAGTAACTAGTGTTTTGATGATCTAAGGGTTTGAACACCCATGTTCCTGAATCATAATGATGAGATGGTTAGGGATTGATATCCCAATGATAACTGGATATGAAATGAACTTGATACAATTAGTACTCTTTCTTTATAGCAATTGTTTTAATGGTTTATGTTTGAAAACATGCCTGATGCTAAAAGAATGCCATAATGTACTTAAATAATCAAGTATAATGATATCATGTAGAGCCCTGACCATAGATCCATCATTCTCAGAATTCAAATGATGGTGAAATAGGTTTTCCTAAGGGAACTCCTGGAGAGCATACTTTTGAGTATGTGGGGATTATGGACGCGAATATCCTTACGTCCTGATGTAGGATTTGATGTGAGATGTACATGTAATCTCCCAATCCTTCATTATATGTTTATGCTAGGAGGATGTATCACTAATTTCCCGATGATGTTGTCGATGTCGCATCGATGAGAGATAAACAAGAAATCCCTCGATGGTGAAGAGAGTACATCATGCCACTATAACTCTAATGTTATTCCTTTAATTGCAATAACAAAGCTTCTGGCGAAGAGTTATAACTCTTGCTGGGACAATTATTCAATTGTCTCACCCCCGTGGGATTACAATTTTAAGTAATCGCCGAAGAAGAGGAAGAAACCTTCCAGTGGGTGAGCAGCAGCAACAACAGCAACAACATCAGGGACAACAGTGATCCTCAACTGGAGACATTGTCTGTCAAGTCTTGTAGATATAATGTCCTATGTGTCATCTTTGTACTCTCAGGTCCTAGGAGTCAGTAGATGTTGAAATAGATCTGAGATTTTTGGCTTAATGCCTCGAGATTTTTGTATCTTGCCTTGTACAGCTAACAGGGCAATTGATGTTTGTAAACCTCGAGATGTGATTATTATAGAGATGTAATGATGGATCAGTTGTAAATAACTTATCATGTTCCTTTATGAAAAAGTTTTAAAAATTTTGTGATTTTCAGTAATTCCGCTGCTAGTTAATCACTTCCGCATTCGTTGATATTGTTTTTCCGAGACGTATCGTCACAGCTAAACCATGTCGCCCAACATGAGGATAAACCATTGAATTCTATAATGCCCAAGGTACATCGGGCACGAAGCCATCTGCCTTCACTAGGTGTGTCATGCAGGGAACTCAACAAGGCATATCATGCAAGACACCATCTAGCAAGGTCGTCTTCAACCTTAAGCACAGGGGCACCAAACCCTAATTGATCAAGAAGGTCGGTTCACCTCTCAACAACCAAGAGAGGGGTGTTACACAACCTCTTTCTCAAATTGGGAAACCACTAGGATCAACCCTAACAAGGTCTTGAATCACACAAAGATCACCTTTCAAGTCCATGGTGAGAGGAGGGTGTTGCTCAAGCAACTAGAACACAAGCTCACCTCTCAACTTTACCGAGAGAGGGGTATTGCCCATATTACTAGAACTCAAGCTCACTCCTCTAGACCAAGGAGAGAAAGGAGTGTTGCTCAACAAGAAAACCTAAAACATGGTTCGACCAACTAGGTGCAACTTTAAGTAAGAAGATATCTTAGAACATACATGGTCGATTATGATCATATGAAACATACAAAGATGTAGAAGAAGGTAGTATAGTTAGGGTTAGGAGTTATGTAACCCGCCTTAAGCAAGCTCCAAGCTCCACCTTCAGCCGCCTCAAGAGAAGAAGAAGAAGACTCCCAAGGAAGAGGATCAGCCACCAAGCTTTGCAAAGGAAGAGGTGTCGTGCACCAAGGGGGAGAGGAAACTAAGGAACTAAAGGGATCCTTAGCAAGAGAAGGGGAACACATATATAGAAGGGGTTGGAGGAGAAACCAAGGTAATACAAGCCAAGGTGGCGCCCACCAAGGGACACTTTTCCGAGGGCAATGCCACCTCTCAAACTTGTTTTAAACACATGTCCAAGGTCATTGCCACATGCAAGCATCAAGCACCAAGTGTCCACTAGTGGTGACACAAACGAGGTCAAAGGGGTCCATGGACGACACACCCCACCACCATGCCCGACATCACTCCCTGGGCGACACACCTAGGCGGACACAACCATGGCCGACACACTTAGGCCGACACAAGGTCAAGCAAAGCAAGGGCAAGGTTCAAGCAAAGCACAACAAGGCCCAACAAGCTCATCCAAGCCCAAAGCAACTCCAACAATGAGCCCAACCCTTCCTCTCAACACTAGAGGGAGCAAGGAGAGAGAGAAACACTTCTCAAGGTGACAAACTTGCTCTACAACCCTAGACTCGGGGTTAATTGCAAGTAGCACCTCTAGCTCTCAACAAAGCACAGAAAAAGAAACCCTAATCACCCCTAAGGGTGATTAGCAGCAACTAAACATCAGGGTTAGGTAAAGCAAACAGGATAAACCCTAAATGGAGGTCAGGGTCCTTATAATGTGCTCCTTCAAGTTTAGAGAAAGTGGATGTGAGCAACCTCAGCTGCAAGATCTGGTCAACTGCTGACCACGACAGTGATCCGACGTCCATCATTTTTCTAAAAAGAAAAGTAATTAGCCTCTCTAACTTGAAAATCCAGAAAATGTTTTTTTCTTGCAAAAAGTGTAGTAATTAGTACGAAGGTCATATGAAGGAACTTAATACATGAAAATTGATCAGAAGAAAATGAGGAATGTAATAAATATGTAATTGAAGCCTAATTCTGCTTTCAATTCAAAAAGTATAAGATGATATCTTTAATGGTTTATCTATTGAAAGAACCCTAATCTTTATTGAATAATGATTTAGTAGGGTTTAATGGATGATTAAAGTTGGCATTAACATATTAATGATAAAAAGGAACATTAGGAACAAAAACGATGAACTTTTCACATAATTGGTTTGATTTAGAGTTTCATGTGCATGAATATACTTTAATGGGCCTTGAAACCCTAATATTAGTAAATGTGACTCTTAATGGCTTTAATTATTAAAAATCATGAATAAAGTTAAGATTTGATGATTCTAAGCTATTTTGAGTATAAAGGTTTCTAATTGTGGATAAATACATTTAATGTAGAAATTAGGGTTTTCTAATGAATAAAGGTAGAATTAATGACAATTAGAATTCATATGTGAATTAGACAATAATGAACTATGAATTGATGATAAATGAGCATAATGATCTTGTCATGCAATAAAAGGGATAAAAATGGTAGCTTTAATGTAAAAGAGGCTTAATGAACTTATTTGATGATTAATTGTGCTATTTCTGAAATTAAGGTTATATGTTGTTAAAAGGTAACCTTAATTACTTTCATGAAGGATAGATGAGAAATTAGGGTTTAAAAGAGTAAAATGAAGTAAAAACCCTAATTGCAAAGTAAACCCTAAAAGAGGTAGAAATCCTAAAAATGAATAGAAACCTTAAGTAGCAAGATGGTTTGAATAGATTTTGATAAAAAGGAATTGGATGTAATTTCAGGATCTCATAATGTGTTTGCTTGCCTATTTGGATTTCTTGATTGGATTATTCTATCTCAACTCAGCCTGATAGGTATGTGGTTAATTACGATTAATCGCAATAGTTTTCCCAAAGGATTCCCGGATGATTAATCGCATTGAATGAAACTAAACAGTTTGGATGTTCATACTGCAATTATAAAGTCACTATGGTTATCACAATTATAAATACATGTGTATTCTTTCACCTACATGCCACCCTAATGGAAGATGCCATAAAGGTCAGGCCCAGGAGAGTAGACCAATGGGCACCATGAGAGGTGACCCCAGACACCAAGCTCGGGAATGAGAAGGTGGTCTATGTTGCATGACTATGGGGAACCATGAGAGGTGACCCCCAGGCACCAAGCTTGGGATTGAGAAGGTGGCCTTAAGTCAATGGCAAAAGAGAAACCCTAGAGGGGTATTCCAGGGTTATGGCAAAAGCGGTGGAGAATGACACATTGAAAATGTAAATTGGTTTGCTAATTACCCAGATTGTGATAATTAAATTGTTAGCCATATTTGTGAAATTTTGGTTGTTCCCACATACCATCATATTCCTATATGCTGACTGACGTTTTGTTTGTCGGCATTTTAGGTACAACAATTGAAAGAACAAATAGTAAAGTGACAGATTGTGGAAATAAGAAATAAAGTGCATGGAGGATTAGATAGAATGAATCCAGGCTGTGGATAGAGTATCTTACCAAAGATTTAAAAAGGTATGCAAGGTTTTATTTTATACTAGTTTTCAGTTTAGTTGGTAAAATTTGATAATTGTTATTGATTATTTGTCGAACCTTTGATCTTGTTAATTGGGATAATGGCTCTGATCTCTTGGTCTCCCTTAATTGGGGGTTACCAGGAGGCGGGGTCGTTACAATAGATATGGTATAATTTAATAAGTATTACTGATTATTTGTCGAACCATTGATCCTGGAAATTGGGATAACAACTCTAACCTCTTGGTCTCCCTTAATTGGATGTTACCGGGAGGCAGGGTCGTTACATTTGGTATCCGAGCACTGGTTTCTCATTTAATCTTTAGTAATTATTAAATTTTACAAATTCCATAGAACTGAGGGAATTATTAGAGGATTTTCTGAAAGACAGAGGTGTCTAGAAAAGGATCACGTCCAGGGGCTGGCAATATTTTCCTCCGCACCACTAGTCAGAATACAAGGACTCCCAAATCTATGTGACTGTCTGGCCAATGTCTTAGGATATAACTCAAAATAAGATACCTTTAGGACTCTCTCATCTATTTTCATCCCTTCTCAACCCTAATTCTGTTAGGATTATAAGGTTTAGGATTTTCTCTCTCTTTCTCACCCTCTTAAGGATAGGGTATGCATAATAAGGTTAAGGAATCCTCCACCAAATATAATAAAAAGCATGTAAATAAGATGTCATGGACATAAGCTTAATAGTTTAAGCGTAAACTAAAGAATAGTTGCATGCTTAGGTCATATGACATGTGTTGTCATGAGAGACCTGAGGTTATACCCTCTGTTCAGAGGACGAGTAGAGAGTTGGTTTTGGAGGCAGAGATCTCGATTAAAGGTAGAGACCTGGTACATCCTCTGAGGATGATGATAACCCTAGCCCTAAGTGGTGGTTAGAGAGGGATGACATGATGAGTTAGATGTCATGGTAGACCATGTGTGTGGGTGGACATGCTTTTGGTTTAGATACCCATGATGATATGAGACATGTGAGGCGGAATGACCTAGTACATTTGGTGACCCAACCCTGGGAAGGGTCGTGCATGGTAGAGTGAAGGATAGCTCCTTCATTGATGAGGTTAGTGATGACCATATAGAAACCCTATGGGCTTATATGAGCATGGCATAGTATGCACCCAGAGTGCATCAGTAGTGCTGACAGTAGGCTAAAACCCTGGCCAAGAGAGTATGTTAGATAGCTTATGAGATAAGAATGGAGAGTTTTGGATAATCTTGGGCGAACATAGGTTTCTCTCATGTAGGTGTACGCTTGTGAGCTTGATCCACCTTAGAGAGAGGACCTACAGTAGTAAGGTTGTTGTAGGGTTAAGCTCTATAGAGAGAGATAAGGGCCCGATCTAGAAGGTTGGAAGTTTAGACTTTGGGCTAGGAGAAACCCTGAGAAGTTGAAGATGATGCGACCTAAGAGGATGGTTGTGGTTTCCTCATGCATGATCCCTAGAGGCTGATGGTATCTAGGTTGCCTTTAGAGGAACCAAACCCTAGAGAGAGGATGAGACTGTTGGTACCTATGTGCCTATGGTATAGGTGTTTACCTTTTAGGGATAGGAGGAAGAGTTCCTTAGACGATGAAGAGGTTTAGTAACAAGTTGTGAGGCCTTATACCTAGTTGGTTGTCCTTGAGGAGGACTCCACTATGAGGTGTTATTCAAGTGGAATGATAATAGGAAATGCATGTCCTACCTTGTACATGCTTGGTACGTGGTTAAAAGGTTGAGAATGTAGTTGGACATCAGAAAGGCAAACCTAGGGTTCCTAGACCTAAGAGGGGAAGTAGTAGTGCTTGGTGTACCTGATTCTCATGATGAGATTTGAGTTTCCATAGATTTGAGCATGGCAGTACTCCTCATGTTTAGAGGAATGGGAACCCTTGAGATTAAGGTATATGTTTGATGAACCCCTCACATGTAGGTTGGTGACATGGACATGTATGATGTTGGTACATTGTGAAGGAATAGAAACAAGTAGGACCTAGCATAGAGGCCTAGCATGGTTTAGAAGGTGGTCTTCTTGTGAGCTACACACCTTAGTAGCTTGATAGGACTAAGCATGCTCATGCAAACCCTAGATGTAAACCCTAGGACGATTATGACCTTTGTTGCTTTCAAGAGATAGTTTCCTCCCATCCTGGGAGAGGAACCATTTGTAGGGTATGAATCAACTTTTATTGGGTTTGAGGAAACCCTAAGAGGTCTCATAGAATCTTGAGAAACTAAGTGGAGAGTACATAGTATAAGAATAAACCTGTAGACCCATAGATGATCATCTCTGAGTGCATGTGGATGTGTTACCATGGAGGTAACCGGTATGGGGCCTGACCGAGGTAGATAGGTCAGCATGACCCCTATGAAAGGACATAAGTCAGACCACGAATGTTGAGAGATATGATGGATACTTGGGTAAGGTTTCAAGTTGGATATGTACTATGTTAGAATCCTAAGTCTATCCTAGGGTCAGGTGGGGATAAGACTGATGGGAGTAGGAGTTGCCTAATTCCCTAGTTGCACGTGACCATAGGGTCAGTAGGTAACAACTGTCATTGTCCGAGGGCCATGGGTTAGGAGATTGATCACCTTGATGAACTCATGGGACCCAAAGGGAAAATGAAGTGGGCACTCTCTGATGCATAAGAGAAGAGGGATGACCCCAAAAGTGTCAGTACCCTATATACCTATAGGAGATGACCAAGGATGGTGTGATGACCCAAGAGGGTTCGAGACCAGTTTACCATGAAAGTAACCTTGATATTGAGATGCTCATGATGTGGAGACATGTGATGCACGTTTCAAATTAGATTGTAGGTGTAATGGCAATGTGGGATGTACCATCTCTACTCTTAGAACGGGAAAAATTCTATATTTGGACTGCATCTAAATGCTTATTTCCTCTTGTTATGGGAGTGAGAGATAGAATAGTACGCATGCCATACACCAAGGATAAAGATAATCTGAGTGGAAACATTGCTATGATGCATGAGGATGGAGATAATAACGTACCCTTGTGGAGTGTAAGATGTGTGGATGTTGTAAAAACACTAATAGAACTAAGGTAGTCATCTTATGAGGATGTTTTTATCATGAGCTATGTGGAACTTATGAACTATACAAGGTAGAGTTCGATGAGGATAGACTTAGAGTTTGAGATGAGATAATAAGTGGAATACATGGAGGTGTATGTCTTCAACATTGCCTTATACATAAGGATGTGAGTTGGTAATTGATGCTCTGATTGAGATGCAGCTGCCTAGTTTAGATAGAGACTAGAAGAGGTTGTTAGGTTAGCCCTCAGTTTGAAATAGGAGATATGTTTGGCTAACACTCAGATGTAACGAGATCTGTTGATCAAGTTAGTGGTTGTTTGGTTAGCCAACCTAGGCCTTTATGCAATAAAAGGATGGTTGTAGAATCTCAGATGCACTTCTCTGGAAAAGAAGGTGATGAAACCCCAACTAGAGTGATTTAGGGTTTCCGAGAAATCAATCTTGAGGAATCATGACATACATGAGATCATGATTTTAAGATCACCATACACCATGGTACTACTAAGATAATAAGTGGTAGTAGTACTTTGATGCCTAAGAAGAAGAAGCATACTAAGTTGCATGTGGCTTGTCGCCATGCAATCCAGGAGGTGAAGGACGAACACTAGTAACCCAATGTGTTGATATAGAGGATAAAGAGTCCCTGAGTGGGAATGGGAGTTCATCACTATAGATTTTGTGGTAAGTCTCCCTGGACCGAGGAAGGTCAATATGCAATATGGGTTATGGTAGATCGCCTTACCTAGATGACATAATATAATAAAAGAGGGAGTACTGTCAAGGGACAGATCTAGTTGAACTACATGTAGGAGAGAGAGATGGTTCAACTACACTAGGATGCAAGTTCAAAAGTTCTTGAATATGACCTAAAGATTCACTTCCATAAGGTGGAAGTAGATACATGAAGAACTCGATGTAAGTACAACTTATCACCCCTAACTAATGGTTAGTATGATCTAGAAAAGAGGGTCTGATGAGAGAATGTGTGCTCATTCAGGGTGATACATGGGGGGCAGTTCTTGCCCTATGAGAGATGTGATGATAACTACCATAGTCAGTATCGGGATGCAAAGAAGCTCGGTAAGGGAGGTTGTGTCAGTCAGCACTTCGTTAAGATAATGTTGGTGAAGGGACCTCGCAAAGGTCAGAAAAGGACCACAGTGTGTGCAGATGAAGTCGCTTTGATCATGCGATGGCTGAGGAAGCCTAGGGGCGACATGAGTCATGAGTTGATGCAAAGCAGACTGACATGCAGTTCACTATGGGAGAATATGCGATGTGAAAATCCAACCCCTCTAAGCTACAACTGAGAAAGTTGAGTCCCCGATATATGGGTCCATTTGATATGGATTGGTGGAGATGGTTATGTTTAGTCTTACCCCTCAGGATAACATAATGTGTTCCATGAGTCTGATCTAGAGCACTATGTGAGGTGCCCAAGCCATGTGCTGAGCCATGAACCCAGTTATCTTTGATAGAAGCTGAAATGTCCTGAGTCACCTGTGAGGGTACAAGGTACCAAGGTGAGAAAGAACTCAGATGCAAGAATATGAGATGATGAAGGTTCTTGGGAGGCACCATGGAGAGGGTAAAACCACATGGGAGCCATGATGGACATCAGGATGTCTTATCCTGTTTGCTTATTTGTTTGAGGGAATTTTGAGGGAAAAATTCCTATAAGAGGGGAAGGATGTTACAACCTCAATTTTGCATATGTTTTAATAATTGAACTGTAAATATTTTATGAATATGGACTTAATTGAAAAGGTTGTATGCTTTTCTTCAAAAGAAGGATTTCTTTGCAAATCTCCCTTTTGATAGGAATTTCATAATTTCTATTATTAGATTAATCCAATAATGGATATAAAAGAGAAGAAATGAAGAAAAGTCCAAATAAAAGGAAAAGATACAAGATAATGGATATTAAGCAAAGTAATTATGAGAAATACATAGAAATCTCGAGAAAGTGGAATTAATGGCCACAAATAAATAAATTTCGTTTCTATGTGATTTCTAATAAAAGAAATATGAAAAGAGGAAAAAGGAAATGAAAGATAAAGAGAAATTCTTGGAAAGAAATATCTTAATAAATAAATCAGTAAGATAATGAAAAATGAAGAATGTAGATGCATCTAGAAGGATGATAAGTATCCTTAAAAAGGAATTTCGAAATCTTAGGATTTCTTGGGATCTAAGGAGTCACAATGAATAAGAAGAAAGAGAATGCAAAATAATACAAAATAAGAGGATAATGTGATACATAATTAATGAATTTGTGGTATTATTAAAAAGAGGTACTTTCTTTTATAAGGAAGTATAATTTCATGGCCAATGGATTAAAAGCCAAATACAAAGAGAATAAAAGAGATAATTTTTGAATTCCTAATATCTAAAGAATAAAGAATATCAAAGAGATATTTAAGAGAGAGAGAGAGGATTGCTTCCTAATGAAGGAACTTAGTTTCCTATTGGGAAAGGGACTTGGATATCATGGATGGGCATCCTAGGGCTTTGCTACCCTCCCCTATATAAGGGGTAGAACCCTTGGCCGAATCCAAGAGGATTCCATACATCCTTCTCTCTTCTCCTTCTTATTTTTTGTTTAAACCCTAGCCAAGAAGGTATTGGGATATCTTGAGGGCACCAAGGAGCTGTGATGGGGTGCGACGGAGGCATGAGGCTTCCCCAACGACCTAGGGGGGGCTTGGCCATCATCCCCTTGCTTCTGCCTTCGCTCCAGCCACCTACAGCGTGACAGCAAGA
This sequence comes from Alisma plantago-aquatica, assembly GCA_963693085.1. NCBI lineage: Eukaryota > Viridiplantae > Streptophyta > Magnoliopsida > Alismatales > Alismataceae > Alisma > Alisma plantago-aquatica. The sequence goes on from OY856409.1 coordinate 420,280,477, forward strand.
TCAGCCGCCACGGAAGAGCCTCCAGCTCAACCCCAGCCACTTCGGCCACAGATTGGGGCCCCTACAGGTGTGGAGGAGGGTGGCGGAAGGGAAGGAACCCTTGTCGGTGCCTTTCAGGTCCATGGAAGGGGTGGAGGAGACCCCATGAGCTGTTGTAGTTGGCGGAAGATAGGGCTCGCGAGGAGGAAGACGACCGAGCGATCTTTTGATAGATTTTCCCCTCCGGGGTATGAAGAGTCGACCACTTCAGGGAGGGCAAAAATGCCAATTGATTATGTTTTCAATCGACCGAGCTACGTTGCATGGGTTTGGTGATGTGGCAGCCTGCCATTGGTCCAAGTAAGTGAATTTTTGCAAAATTTGTATCTTTTTATTGGTAGATCAGAATGGTACATATAATATATGTACCTTGCTCAAAAAAATGCAAGGAATCCATTAAAAATATAATCAAAAGCTAATTCATCTTACAATTCGAAAAGTAATGGAAGTTATCAACATTAATGCATTAATGATTAAGAAACCTAATTTAAGATGATTAATGTATTGAGAGGGTTTATATGGATGATAAAAGTTGATATTAACCTATTTTCTATAAAAAGACACATTAGATTTAAAAGGATGAACTTTATGCATAATTTGATGAATTTAGGGTTCCATGTACATAAATGAGCTTTAATGGGCCTTGAAACCCTAATGTTAGTAATTATGATTCTTAATGGCTTTAATTGTTCAAATTCATGAATAAAGCTAAGATATTATGGTTCTAAGCTATTTTGAGTATAAAAGTTCCTAATTGTGGATAAATACCTTTAATTTAGTGATTATGATTTTCTAGTGGATTAATGTGGAATTAGTAATAAATAGAGTTCATATATGAATTGAACTATAAGGAAATATGAGTTGTTAATTCAAAAGAAACTAAAGGTGATAATTGGGTCTAATGATCTTGAAATAACTTAAAAGGATAAAGATGGTAGATTTAGTATAAAAGAAAAATAATAGACTTTAATTGGGCTTATGATGTGGAGATTAGGGCTTGTGAACTAAGAGAGCAGTAAATATGATGAAAGTATTATGGAGGCTAAAACCCTAATAAAACCCTAAAGTGGGCCTAGAAAGTCGAAGGTGGAATACAAGTCTATCTTGAGAATGTTTTGGATAAACTATAACACTTGGATGTTATGCATTAATTTCAGGATGTTGTTGATTGCTTGTTTGATTGTTCTTTATCATGATTGCTTGGACATCAAGTTGCTCTGGATCAGGTATGTGGTTAATTATGGTTAATCACCTTAGTTTCCCAAAGGTTTTCTGAATGATTAATTACATTGCATACAACCTATCAGTTTGGATGTTCATACTTACAAATCATAAAGTCACTATGATTATCACAATTATGATATAAGTGTGTATTCTCACACCTACATGCCACCCTGATGGAGGATGCAAAAAGGTCAAGCCCAAGAGGGAAGACCCATGGGCACCATGAGAGGTGACCCCAGACGTACACCAAGCTCAGGATAGAGAAGGTGGTCTTTATTGTATGACTAATGGGCACCATGAGAGGTGACCCCAGGAACCAAGCTCAGGATGGAGAAGGTGGCCTTAAGTCAATGATAAAAGAGAAACCCTAAAGGCGGTATTCCAGGGTTAGTGCAAAAGCGGTGGGGAATGTCACATTGAAAGCGTAAGTTGACTTGTTAATTAACTTGATTGTGATATCTTGATTGTTAGCCATATATTTGAAATTTTGGTTGTCCCCACATATCGGCATATTTATTTATGCTGACCGACATTTTGTTTGTCGTCGTTTTAGGTACAATTGAAAAGGAAAAATAGTAAAGTGGCATATTGTGAAAATAAGAAATAAAGTGCAAGGTGGATTAGTTAGAATAGAGTTTGAATGTGGATAGAAGTTAGATATCCAAGTTTTTGAAAAAGGTATGCAAAGTTTTATTTTATTCTAGCTTTCAGTATAGATATGGTAGAATTTAATAATTATTACTGATTATTTGTCGAACCATTGATCCTAGAAATTGGGATGACGGCTCTGACCTCTTGGTCTCCCTTAATTGGGGGTTACCGGGAGGCGGGGTCGTTACATAGGTCATCTAGGCTACTACTGGAATTTATAATGGCTCTAGACAATTCTAGAGACTACAACTATTATCTAAACACTCTCATCTAGACTGATGTTACATCTCGTTCTCTTAGGTTGCATAGACACTCACTGCCTTTTTCTTGTGGTAACATTTTCCATATGTACATATACTAGTACTTGAAATAGGTTTTCTACAACGTTGAAACATGCAACGGAAACCATCGTACTCCATTTGAATAAAACCAAAAGAAAAAGTAAGTTACCACACTCATTAGGCATTTTAGTACCATGACACTTAGAGAACTAGTAAGACATGGTGCACACTTGTGTAGCTACCCTAAGCACATAATGTGAACATATGTCTATGGTTGTAGTAAGATCTCCCTTTTCTCACCCTCCTAAACCTACAACCCATACTATAGATAGAAGGAGGAAAAAAGAAAGGGTTCTAGATATTACACAAGTCTTCACCTAGTACTAGAACATCTAGATTCTAACCTAGAGGCTAAGTCAACTTATTCCACAAAGGACAACTTGTTAAATTTCTAAGTTTGGGATGTAAGGTTATGTTTAGTTTGTGTTTCATGTGAGAAATGTTTAGTGTAGTTATTGTTCTGGCTCTGATACCATCTATCACAGAACCGCTTATTACCCAAATCCTAACTCCACATGACTAGAAAGTCAATGGCAATTGGACCTAGATATCCCGTCCCTAGCATGGTAGTATCAAAGACTACATGAGGAAGCATAAAGATTAGCATACATGAACAAATACCAAGATAAAATAACCAATCATGATCTCAACATTCAACACGACATATTAATATCAACATTGTTTATTACAAGATTCAATCACATATTGAAGTGTCAAATTGTACGAGGCTGCTAATGTGCACTAAGGATCTTACAATAGGTACACATGGAATTTCTCACCAAGCCCAACAACTTCTAGCCATCTCTAAACCTATACAATACGTGAAACAATGTGGGTCAAGCACGTGAGGTGTTGAGTACATGCTAAAATATACATATGCATAAGCTTTGCATAATATGAAAAGATTTGCAAAACTAAATGATTAACAATAAAAGAGTTAATTACATAGTAGAGTTAGAACCCATCTTTTAGTCATTTACTCTAATTATTCCAACAATATCATATATCATAATGCCTTTTACCAGCTTCCCATCGGAAGGGTCTGTGAGGGTGATCAAGATTAGCTAACCCTATTTGTAAGGGACCTCAAGGCCATCACTAGGAGCTAACTCTTGTATCAACATGGTCCTCCCTATCTTGACAACTCAAGTAAGACACCCATCCTTGCATCCTTACCCTGATACTACATGTAGGTGCACAAGCTTTGTATAATGGAGATCTGTATTATGTGTTCAATTTATAAAACAATGACAATGATATAAATGTCGAGTACAATAATAGAATACAACATGACAATATTTGAGAATGTAAACAAGCATACATATGTAGCACATTTCAAACAAGAAAGCCATAGTCATATAATTATTAAAACTCGTACCTGATTCAGATGTTCCTAGTACATCCGTGATGATCTAGTTCAAATGCATCACCTAATAAGCACAAGATTACATAAGTGCATTAGATTCTTATCATTAAACCGAATTAGGTTCCTTATTAGGGTTTTGGGTCAAGATAGGTTCTAGTTGATTCTTACAACATTAGATGAGCTTTTATTAATTTAGAGTTCATCATGGAGGTTTTGTTCAAGTTTCAAATCATTCCAAGGTTGTATGCATTTTATATGATCATTACACGATTCATGTCCCTTAAATACATTTTGGGTTCAAAGACTCATAATAGAGCAACCAAGGGAAAGATTCATCAAGTTTTAAGACTTGGATAATATATGAGATTATATCAACAAGATAGGGACACGAGAAGCACGGAATAAGATGTGTGTATGCACCTCATGGTCTAAGCATTGTATCAAACATTGATCCCAACATATTCTACATATATGCAAACATCAATATAGTTAACCTATAAAATTAGGAAGCAAAATATGGACTTTACGGTACATCAACATCCAAGTGTTCATAAAGAGTAGAGGAACTCTGATTTGAGTGGTGAAATCATATGATTTGATTTATCATCAAGGCCTAGTCACACAAGGTCATATAACAACATCTAAGACCACATTAAAACATAAAATATGGATATAGTGACATGTGAATCACTCTAGCACAAGAGAGATTTACTTGGTCAAAAGAGCCATAACACATAATAAATTGACTAATTTCAAAGTTGGAGAAGGGTTTGATGCATTATTAGATCAAAGTTGACATTTGATTGAAATATGATCATGCAAGGTCATTAAAGAGTGTAATTGTGTAGAAAAGGGCCATAATGTGCATACAAGGGTGATCTAGGTCATCATTTTACTCAAAATGTACATTAAGGTTTCAAATTTATATATTTATGGTGGATTTGAGCATAATGGATCCACGGTTAGTGCATCATGAAATTAGATTTATTCTAATACAATCAAAGATGAATTATTAGGGACATTTGTGGGATTAAGTTGAGATTTGGTATCTGAAATACATTCCATTGGATTCTTTGCATTTTTTTGATAAAAATGACTATTTGTTTGTAATTTTGTCCAATCCTAGCATTATCTAGGGCTTTTGCATGATATACATTTGTTGGTCGTTGATTCAGTGGTCTCTACTCTTGCATTGCTACCATGTGGCAAGGGGGTGCACCTCTAAGGAAATCAGCCACCCAGGCTTCAGATGGGCCAGGCCCACTTCATTAGCTGTGAACCATCTTGGTCCAAGCTAGACAAGAGTTGTGGCTCATGTTGAAAACAAGTGAAGACCAAGCATTTGATTCATGTTGACAAGCATTCCAGGGTCGAACCACACCATTAACTCTTTCCATCATGTCTGATGTTTCTTCACACATGACTCCCTTCTCACCCAGACAAGCCAAGCTTCGGTAGGGAAGCAAGAGTAGTGAACAATCCCTCTTTGCACACTGAGGAAACTAGGAACTTCATGGTAGCCTTGCGGAAACTGGTGGCTGGCCCAATGAGCGGTTCTAGCCTCTCCATCTCAAACCCAACAAGGATCCTCCTATTGCACTATTAAGAGAGTCTCAAATCTCTCCTCCGCCAGTGCCTCTAGTAACCAATCTCCAGAGAGTTTTCTCATGTAATGATGGAAGCCCAATAGATTTGTAGCAGTTCCTCAGAGGCTATAGGGCTACCTCGTTAGGCGCCTTGATCCTTGACACCACAAATCAACGGGATGTCACCGCTGCCGCTGCTTCTAAAATCCGGTGAGGAAGAGCATTATGTCATAGAAGACTAGTGAGATAAGCATCTTCCATCACCATCATGGTGTTCTGGGAGGCAAGGTCAGTAGGGACTAAGGGCCAAGCTCCCACTCAAACTCTCTTATGATGAGGATGGTGGTCAGACAAAGGGGAAAGCATCCTACCCCATGGAGAGGCTTATCCTATATATCATGGTTTTTATCTCTCTTCCCTTCACTCACTTCTATCATCTGGATGAAGATCTATTGGGAGGAGGTGGGTCGTGATTGGAGGAGAAGCAAGGAGTGCATATGCTTGTTACTAGTCTGAAGGGGGGGTCATGTTTTGCTCCATTCATGAGTCAAAAGTCTAGTAGAGTAGGGTAAATGGAGAAAAGCTCAGCCCTTAACTTTGAGTCTCCTAGGAGGAGGAGGTTGAAAAGGATGTCGACAACCATGATGTGCAATAGTTCATGTAGTTGTCCCAAGAAGCATGCATGTAGTGATACATTACACTAAATTGATTAACATGGTTTGTGCATAAATGTTGGATAAAGCATATTATTACTAAATATTAATCAATCAAACATGTCTAAAAACAATTAATGTGACCCTATAGCACACATGGTTCATTAAGACTTCACATGGATCCATTTATACGTCAATCAAAAAGTAACATCATAGAACATAAAATAAAGGTCATTACATATTATTACATTATAATTTGAATGACGTCATCCATCGTTGAATCATGGTCATCTCATCATTAAATCTTAGTAATTCTATTAATCATATTTTGGTGCACCTACCATTTAAATCTTGGTACATCTACGACTAGAACCTTGATGCACCATCTATTGATCCTTATTACCTCATGCTTTGAATGTCAATGTGCGCCACCAAATTCTAGTCATCCCTGTTGGGTTTTAGGGGAGACAGAGAAGGCAGCAGAAACAAAATTTTCTTCTCCCCGAACTCAGTCTAAAAGAATCGTGTCAACGTCTATACTATAGGAAGGATGGTTTGTAGAGGCATACCTTGTCCCGAGACATGCTCGGCGACGTTACCTCGCGGCTTGTGCAGTCTTCACCTCCGGTCTTGGATGGTGTCTGTGCAGATCCTGGTCTCACCGGGACTGTCAGGATTGACAGCTGTCCTCCGAGCGGCAAAAGTCTCCCGCCTCTGAAGTAGTCCACACGGACCACCTGGAACTCTGATCTACTTGTCCTACAAGGAATCGGAAGGAGTCGTAACTTCCTGTTGGATTACTAGTCACCGACACACTCTCCTACCACCAGTCGCTTTTCTACAGTTGTCTTTCCCTTTTTGTGCCTCCCTTATCGGGTAGCACTTGCTCGGGCTCTCCTGGTTACCACAACTAGAGAGAACAACAACTTTGCAGAGAAACTGGTGTTCTGAGTTGTACATTGAGAAGCCCCTAATACCCCTATATATATAGGAGGGTCATGGGACAGGGTTCTCTACCCCAGGAAATGCGGGACTAAAGTAGGAGTAGAAGGGTTTGAGATTTTTCACAAAAGAACCAACTGCGCCAGCTAAACCGATCGTTTCAAGCATGAACTGATCGGTCGGGGACCTGATCCGATCGGTTCACACCTGAATCGATCGGTTGGGATACCTAAGTGGATCGGTTCACTTCTGAAATGATCGGTTCACTGCCCTGGTCAGTCCCCGATTGACTTTTCCTCTTTTGTTTCGAATTGATCCAAATACCAATCCTTGTTCCAATCAAATTGGACAAGTGAAATGAAAGGAAATTTCTCACCAACCTGAATTTTCCAACTTGCTCGTTTGGACCAGTTGAGCCGATCAGATCAACCCTTGAACCGGTCGTCTCACCTTGTCCTGAGCCGATCGATTCATCACATGAGACGATCAGTTCACCAAGTTGATCCAATCGGTTCATCATATGAGCCGATCGGTTGGGAGTGCAGACTGTGCAAAATCAGTCAATTGCAGTTTCATTCAATCTGATACTCTAATCAATCAGTCCAACACCTTCAACAATATGATATTGAGCTATCAATTAATTGAGTGTTTAATTGAACTACTAAACTCCTTTAGTAATCAATCTAAACATCATTTGTGGATAAACTCCTCTTCCAGGTTAAATCCTATGTGTGTGACCATGCAGGCCCATTTCACATTGGCAGTGAAAGTTTATAACACTTATGACTTCACAAGCAAAGAGTGGTGCCTAGTCGCACATCATTTCTACCCAAGTGAAAAGGAAAGTTGGAGAACAACTTTCAATCCTACATTCCATGAATGGTGTTACAGTGAATGTATAATTCCTTTGTCATGGATATCCCGAATGAACTCAAGGCATGGAACAGTCATCCTGTCAACGTTCATTCACTTTCTTGATCTCAGAGTAGATTGGAGGAGATATGTATGACATCAATATCACATATTGATTCACACATGCGTGTGCACTCCTATCCCAATCCTACTCATCAAGTGGCCATGAATATCAAACTCCCTCAGGAGGGACAAATCCCATATCTATCACTCACCCCTCAAAATCCCCATGTGTCAAAGCCACCCAATCATCACCTTTATAACAACCCATGTTTCAGGACTATGTTTGATTATGTCAAAGTATACCCAACGACATGAGTTGAGTGTAGTGATTTTAGGTCAAAGAATCACACTCACCACCATCACTGTGAGAACTAACTATGACTACCATGTTATGGTTCCATGTGTCAAACTCACAGTGGGTCTGTATGGTACACTTGTTCTCTAACAAGTACCTATGTGTTTGGTTTGATATCTCAATATCATGACTAATGAGATTCTATCATCAACCAACACCACAATCTAGTCTTGTGTGTCATTGTTGTCTATCAACCTTCGACAATGGCATCTGACTAGGGACATATTAAGAATGTACAAACTCTTAGCATCTGTATGATCTCACCGTTCAAGTCCTCAACCTGAAAGCATACATCATTGAGTACTGTCATTCTCTAGACATTTAATCTGTTCTATCATTATCTCATATGATTGAACCAGAAAGAATTGGAAGCTTGGCTTTGATGTTTATCAAATCAATCTTAATGTATCCCACCAATCATCCCATGATTGGCTCTCAAGGCATACATACCAATAGATTCCCACTTGCACTGCGAGCCAATCACCCTTGAATCATATTCATAGTGATCTTCAAACATGTCCCACATGTTACTATGCTCTAGTTCTATCATAGTGAGTCATGGCAACACCTTGCCAAAGTCGGTATTCATTCCATGTCTCTCATCTCTTCATTGTACGTCACACGTATGAGATGGAGTTGCCGTAAAATGCGATCTAGTATTCCTTTACTAACCTTTAGCCACATTGCATGACCAAGCGCTCCTAACTTGTCATCAATGACCGAAATAACTATAAGTTCATCTCTATGAACTCCTAGATCCATATAGTATCCACTGATGTTCTCTAACACATGGATACTCAGATTTTCCTTTTGAACAGATTTATTGGAATGTTTCCATTTGTCAACAAACATTCACTTTTATATATCTCATATATATTTTGCAATTAATTTTCTATCCTTTTCGGAAGTTTGCATCAGTGTAACTCTTTACAGTGAACCCTTCCTTATTTCCATAGAACTAGTACTTCTCAAGTACTTATCAAGTTCTTATGGTATTCCAGTAACCCTTACTAGAACTAGAAAGACATCCACTTGTCATGTCCCACATACGAGTTATCTAGATGAGCACATCATATTGTCATGTCCTACATACAAGATGATAAATGCATTTCGTTCTTGACATGTCCATACATGCAAGATGATGGGATGATTACATACATGATATATCCATATCTATTCTTAGTGCTCCCATTCTTCATAAGAATTTGACACTTGGCTCTGGGATACTAACTCCATGTAACATGGATAAGTTTTTTCCCACTAAATCTGTGCATACTGAACCCTTCAGTATAGATTGCCAATGTATGCTCTCTCTTTTCAGGTCAAGAGATTTTTCGAGAATTATCTCTATAGATATCTATTCCTATCACATAGGAAACATCTCTATCTTCCCTACAGATAATTTCCACTTTGGATTTCCATTCTAGAACATTTCCATTTCACATCAACATGTGGAATGTGAATATGCTCCCACTAAATCACATATCCCTTCTTTATCTTTGACATATCAGTCAAACCCTTTGACTATATTATCAAAGTAAAGATCACAGTTCTGAGTTGCTTGTACTCAATCAATCACATTGATTAGTCCATTATAACTTATATACTTCATTTGCATTAATGGATTCATAAACCTTATAGGTTGTGTCACGTACACATCCTTCTCTTATTCCTCATAGGAATGCAGTTTTAGTATCTGTATGCCAAATCTTTTAGTCATTAAGTTGCAATCAACAAGCATCATCCTTTTCAAAATATTATCCATGTGTCTTAACTCTTAAGACTCATTCACAGTTATGGATTTCATCCCAATGGGTGCTACCATCAAGGTCATACCTTATGGTTTACATGGAAGTCATTTAGGATGTAATGGTCATAAACCATAACTCAAAATCCGGTTCATCATCATCTAGATAGTTGACTCATCACATGACCAACTCATCACATAGATAATCGAGGTGTATCTGTCAAGGATATAAGAACTCCCAACTCCTTATGATTCTTAATGTCCTTTATTAGTGTGGGGTATTCTTTATTTAAGAATAACTTAGTTATTTGATAATCATCCTCTAACTCCTTAGAGTATGACTCCTTTTTTTATTTAGACATCACCATGCCTTAATCATGAGTTCACTATGATACACTATCATAATCACTCATAAGGATCTCAAACATTTGGTTCAAGTATTTCATTAATTGATCTCATCAATAATTAACACTTTACCAAATTCGTACTTCATCTATGATATTCTTGAATACTTCAAGATATTCACATTGGTATTTCTCTAAACACCATTTAAAGTATCATCATTAACTCCAATAGGTATGTAAATATATCACATGTATTATACCTAATAGGATAATCATTCTCCCACTACCTTAGTGAAGATTGATTAATCATGTCCAAGAGATTCATGTCTCTTACTAGTTCTCTAACCAAAAGAGTCTAGATTTATCCATCATATGGAAACTAGAAATGAATGTCTCATGATGTATGCTAATTTGATTGTTTGAGTTATCAACAACTTTTAGGTATCATTTTATCTTTATGCATACCAAGTACCATAAAATAAACAAGGCATTGCCACAAAGATCATATCTTTGAAATTGAAACATCAACTATATTGATAGTCATCCTTTTCAAAACAAGATGCAACAATAAAGTTTTTATATTGGAAAATTGAAATAGCAGTTCTCAACTCTATTTCGTGTCCTTTAGGCTGAAATAAACTGAAAGGTACTCCTATCTATAGGAGAAACACTTGCTCCAATGACGAGTACTTCTTTCTTGGCCCTTTCACAAAGGCCATCACTTCTTTGTGGATCTTGTATATCATATATAACAGATCCATATCTTGGTATCATATACCTCAGATAAAGAAGTGTTTATTTCATGATACCTATGGTGGAGATCTCTATCCCCCACTTTCGTCTTCTTTTGTTCTTCCAGATCTAGAGGGCATTTCCCTCGTTCACCCTCCCATGTGCCTTGAGGTTGAAGATGACTTGGGCTACTGGCCAGCATCAGAACCCTTCATAGCTTTGCCCTTTCCCTTGACTTTAAGACTTACCCTTCATTGATCACATCAAAGATTAGGGTTTGTCTTTCTTCATCTTTGCCTCTACTGTCCTCAACATGTCCAACAACTTTGTCAACACTTGTCAAAGTTGTTCATGTTGTACTTCATCATGAACTGTATGATTCTCACAACATTTGTAGTATCATACCAATAGCCAACTCTTGGCTCAGAGGGAATCATTCTTAGTCAGGTTTTTTCACATAACCAATCACATTGAGTGTGTGAAAGCCTTACTGGATCTCCTTTTGTCATGTCATACTAGGACAGTGTCTTGGAGACATCATATGTCTCATGTTGTCTCAGCAACTCATAGTTCAGAGAATATAACACTAAGCATTCCACATCAATGGCATCATTGGTATGCTTCCATAAGCATACTTTCAGCCATTGGTGTGGTGCGATCGAGTTCATCTGGTTCCGGTATAACTAGGACTTAGATCTTTCACTCTTTGATTGAGAACACTTCTCAACATCCTAACCAGTTGTGGAATTATTCCCATTTAATTTATTCATCTTAAGGACCGATCACAAATAAAGTGATTATTGTTGATTAACCATTTATTGTACAAAAGGAAATATATGCAATTTAGTCCAAAACTCAATTTTGACTTATTTGATTGATTTGAAAGGTTGACGATATAATTAGGACTTTAATTAATTATCGCTCCCACTATTTTTGTTCAGATTGATAGCCCTCACCATCAATTCGTAAGATTACAACGTACAATCTTCTAGTGGGTCAAGATCCTGAAACCCTTTGAGTCATGGACCAGCTAGGGCTATCACCCACAACTTAGATCTTCCAGGTAGGCAACTTTTACCAATTGCATCATGTGTAACTCTTGAAACATGTCATATGCAACTCCTTGCCATGATCACCTCCATGCCTCAAGGTGCTAGATCCTATCTAGGTCACCTTGTTAAGTCCAACCCAAATCCAACACGATGAATATGCACCCTGCTAGGGCAGACCCACATATCCATCCTTCACGCTTCCACAAGATAGATGATGCACCACGCTAGGGCGTGCCCACACTTGGTCGATCAAGCTTTTCACGTGTATCACATTTGGAAGGCATCTAAAACTTTAATATTTAATGAGGGATTTGGTTTTATAGGTACATATACATATTAAATCACCACAATACATAGTATGTATCATATACATGCTATATCCCATAGAAAACATGCAAAATGATAAAAGCAATGATTATGGCCATCCTAATGTGATTCCTCAAGCCAAGAGGAATCACGGTCATCTAGGTCTACATCACATGCAACCAGTACAATATGAAGTTCTATAGTTGTCCGAGTTGATCAACTCATCATATGAATGACCTGCTCACCATGGCCGATCGTATGGATGACACCAGCTGATCGGTTGGCTCCTCCAACTGATCGGTTCGCCTGGTCATTGTGCATCTCCTCATGGCCGCCACCTGATCATCTCGCTCTTCAAATGGTCATCTGGAATGTCAACCGATCAGTTCACTCCTTGAACCGATCATCTCAGTTGTCATCATATTGTCTGCCGTTGTTTGACATAATAGGAAATAAAAGAGCTATCCTATTTTACATTTGAATAGGGAAACCCCAAGTTACAATAGGGGGCGCAAAGGTAGGAAAGAAATCTCAAGTTATCTCGAGTTACATCAGGAATAAGATATAGGAAATCAGTGCTCAGACCGAGATGCAAGCAACCACATACAACCAAGCACACATGCATAGGGTTTATTGGCTATAACCACACTATACATCCACCACAAAACTCGTTTAGGGGCAACACATATCAAGTGCATTCATATTACATATCATATATGTAAATTGGAATTTGTGGATTTAGGATTGGACATGCATAAAGCCAATTTTATTCACATCGTATGCAATAAATAAAGGCGACAAACCAAAATCAATCATATCAATAATCCTAAAGTATAGAGCAGTTGACGTGGCTCTGATACCACTGTTGGGTTTTAGGGGAGATAGAGAAGGCAGTGGAAACAAAATTTTCTTCTCCCCGAACCCAATCTAAAGGAATCGCGTCAACGTCTATACAATAGGAATGATTGTTTGTAGAGGCATACCTTATCCCGAGGCTTGCTCGGCGACGTTACCTCACGGCTTGTGTGGTCTTCACCTCTGGTCTTGGACGGTGTTTGTGCAGCTCCTGGTCTCACCGGGACTGTTAGGATTGACAGTTGTCCTCTGAGCGACAGAAGTCTCCCGCCTCTGAAGTAGTCCACACGGACCACTTGGAACTTCAATCTCCTTGTCCCATAAGGAATTGGAAGGAGTCGTACCCTCCTGTCGGTGTACTAGTCACCGACACACTCTCCTGCCACCAGTCGCTTTTCTGCAGTTGTCTTTCCCTTGCAGTGCCTCCCTTATCGAGTAGCACTTGCTCAGGCTCTCCTGGTTACCACAACCAGAGAGAACGACAACTTTATAGAGAAACTGGTGTTCTGAGTTGTACATTGAGAAGCCCCCAATACCCCCATATATAGGAGGGTCATGGGATAGGGTTCTCTACCCCAGTCAATGCGGGACTAAAGTAGAAGGGTTCGAGATTTTCCATAAAACAACCAACTGTGCCAGCTGAACCGATCATTTCAAGCATGAACCGGTCTAATGAGGACCTGAGTCGATCGGTTCACACCTGAACTGATCAGTTGGGATACCTGAGCCGATCGGTTCACTTATGAAATGATCGGTTCACTACCCTGGTCAGTTCCCGATTGACTTTTCCTATTTTGTTTCGAATTGATCCAAATACCAATCCTTGTTCCAATCAAATTGGACAAATGAAACGAAAGGAAATTTCTCACTAACCTGACTTTCCCAACTTGCTCATTTGGACCAGTTGAGTTGATCGGTTCAACCCTTGAACCGGTCATCTCACCCTATCCTGAGTCAATCGGTTCATCACATGAGCTAATTGGTTCACCAAGCTGAGCTGATTGGTTCATCATATGATCCGATCGGTTGGGAGTGCAGACTATGGAAAATCAGTCAATTGCAGTTTCAATCAATCTGATACTCTAATCAATCGGTCCAACACCTTGAACACTATGATATTGAGCTATCAATTGATTGAGTGTTTAATTGAACTACTAAACTCCTTTAGTAATCAATCTAAACATCATTTGTGGATAAACTCCTCTTCCAGATTAAATCCTATGTGTGTGACCCTACAAGCCCATTTCACATTGGCAGTGAAAGTCCATAACACTTATGACATCACAAGCAAAGAGCGGTGCCTAGTCGCACATCATTTCTACCCAAGTGAAAAGGAAATTTGGAGAACAACTTTTAATCCTACAATCCGTGAATGCTGTTACAGTGAATGTATAATTCCTTAATCACTAATATCCCAAATGAACTCAAGGCATGGAATAGTCATCCTGTCAACGTTCATTCACTTTCTTGATCTCAGAGTAGATTAGAGGAGATATGTATGACATCAATATCACATACTGATTCACACATGTGTGTGCAATCCTATCTCAATCCTACTCATCAAGTGGCCATGGATATCAAACTCCCTCAGGAGGGACAAATCCCATATCTATCACTCACCCCTCAAAAGCCCCATGTGTCAAAGCCACCCAATCATCACCTTTATAACAACCCATGTTTCAGGACTACGTTTGATGATGTCAAAGTGTACCCAACGACATGTGTTGAGTGTAGTGATTTCAGGTCAAAGAATCACACTCACCACCATCACTGTGAGAACTGACTGTGACTACCATGTCATGGCTCCATGTGTCAAATGCATGGTGGGTCTATCCGGTACGCTTGTTCTCTAACAAGTACCTATGTGTTTGGTTTGATATCTCCATATCATGACTAATGAGATTTTGTCATCAACCAACACCACAATCTAGTCTTGTGTGTCATTGTTGTCTATCTACCTTCAATAATGACATTCGACTAGGAACATAATAAGAATGTACAAACTCTTAGCATCCATATGATCTCACCGTTCAGGTCCTCAACCTAAAATCATACATCATTGAGTATTGTCATTCTCTAGACATTCAATCTGTTCTATCATTATCTCATATGACTGAACCAGAAAGAATTGGAAGCTTGCCTTTGATGTTTATCAAATCAATCTTAATGTATCCCACCAATCATCCCATGATTGGCTCATCCCGTCATAGAATCCTAGTCATTTCTTCATCAAATCCTATTCATTCTACTCTTCATATTTTGGTGCACCTACTATTTAAATCTCTATGCACCTACTATAGGAATCTTGGTTCACCTTCTATTGAGTCTTGGTTTCCTTATATTTTGAATGTTTCAATACCTTAATTTCTTGATTGCTTCTATTGAATAAGAATCACCCCTCACCTAAACCATGGTGCACATAGAATAGAGTTCTAATCATCCTGCTAATCCTTAGAAATTTCTTTACTATTATAAATGTAGAGATCAATACCCACACAAATAAACATGGAAAACATCCGCAAAAAAAGTGTGAATAATCAAATGCCACGTAAGACTAAAGAATACCACACTAAAAAGAGTGGGTAAAATAGTTATGTGGTTTATCCAGTACTTCATGTAATAGATCTTCAAAAGTGAAACATATCGTAGGTAAACATGTCGCTTTCTCAAATATCCACATTCTAAAACTTGTCATAAATTATAAGAGAATATGTATAAGTATGTCTACACTATATAATTTCCTATTATAGTAGTAAAATCAAGAAGCATTATGTATATAGATTCTGAGGGGATGAAAATACATACTTTTATAAAATACTTGATTGCAAATTCATTAATTAGTGAATAAACTCAAGCTATTTAATAATGTCCCTTTTACAATTACACAAAAATCTATGACACTTCAAAAATGATTATACATGATCATACATAGATATGTCATATTAAAAAACATCTGACTGAGAGAACCCACCCCAGACAAGCCTGGCATGGTAAACTCTAGAGATATGAGAGGGTGCGGTCCGATCACCCCTCCCGCTCCAAATCAGCATGATTTGTCATTCACATAGTTCGTTCCATGTGGTTCAAATTCGGGTCCTTTTTTATGGACTTAGTGTAACATCCCTCACCTGGGTTATGAACTAACCCTAGGTGTTTTGCTTAATTATGTAATTAGATGCATGTGATTATCTTTTGGTATGTAATTAAAGCTTATCAGGAACATATATTTCCTCAACATCTATATAATAGGAATGATGGTTTATAGAGACATACCTTGTCCTGAGGCTTGCTCGGCGACGTTACCTTGCAGCTTACGCGGTCTTCACCTCCAGTCTTGGACGGTGTCTGTGTAGCTCCTACTCTCACCGGAACTATCAGGATTGACAACTGTCCTCCGAGCGGCAGAAGTCTCCCGCCTCTACATTCGTCTACATGGACTGCCTAGAACTCTGATCGCCTTGTCCCACAAGGCACTGGAAGGAGTCGTACCCTCCTGTCGGCGTACTAGTCACCGACACACTCTCCTTCCACCAGTCGCCTTTTTATAGTTGTCGTTCCCTTGTTGTGCCTCCCTTATCGGGTAGCACTTGCTAAGGTACATCGAGTGATGGAAGTGGAAGATTGAATAAGGACAATGTAAGTGAATAACATAAAAATCTTTCATTAATATGTGTTAGATATGGGTACTACGTCACGTAGTACTGTACTGAAAATGGGGTTGTTGATTTTGTTGTTGATCTATCATATTTTGTTTTGGATAATAAGGATGATCGTGTCACTGAAGTACTTGAAAAGAATGACGATAGTTCACATGCTGTAAAAGAGCATGGTGATGTTGCTACAGAGACAGTTTCTGAAGGAAGGGATGGCGAAAGGCGATATGGTGATGTCAATGCAGAAACAATTGTTGATGACAAGGTAGTACTGTATTGGATGTTTGTAGTAATGTTTACTATATATAGAAATTTTGTATGTACTTTACTTTAATTTTCTTTTTTTATCAATTTATTAGGCTGAGATTGTTAGTGATATTGGAGTTGACGTGCAGACTGATTGCGGTGCACATGAAGGTAGAAATGTAAATGAAGGTGATGTCATTCAGACTGTAGTTGATGAACAACTTGTTACCAATGAGGTAATTGAAGTACAGTACTTTGGAGTTTGTTAAAGTACAATACAAAACTATTTTATCAAAATGGATATCATTTCCTTTTTGATGTGCTTAATGTTTGCAGTATTGTAGTTAGTATTTTTGTATGTTGTGTAAAAAATTAGAGTGATGCTTAATGTTTCAAGTTTTGTACGTAATGTTTGTAGTACTGTACTTTGTGTTGTTTGTACTTAATGTGTTGTTCTTAATGTACTGTACTTTAATTTACCTTTTGGTAAATTGTTAGGATGAGATTGTTAGTAATATTGGAGTTGACGTGCAGACTAATGTTGATGCACATGAAGGTGGAAATGTATATGAAGGTGATGTCATTCAAACTATTGTTGATGAACAATTTGTACCAATGAGGTAATTGAAGTACAATACTTTGGAGTTTGTTAAAGTACAGTACAAAACTAATTATGAAGATGGATACCATTTCCTTTTTGTTGTGCTTAATGTTTGTAGTACTTTAGTTTGTATTTTTGTATGTTTTCTAAAAGTTGTAGTGATGCTTAATGTTTGAATTTCTATACATAGTGTTTGTAGTACTGTAGTTAGATTTTTTGTATGTTGTGCAAAAAATTATAGTGATGCTTAATGTTTCATTTTATGTATGTAATATTTGTAGTATTGTATTCAACGTTGTTTGTACTCAATGTGTTGTTCTATATGTACTATACTTGAATTTTCCTTTTTTGTTAAATGTTAGGATGAAATAGTGAATGATACTGGAGTTGAAATGCAAACTTTTGGTCATGCACATGCAGTTGTAAATGTGTCACTATTTAAAAATATAGTTCAGAGTGGTGTTGAGGAACCAATTGTTAGCGATAAGGTGATCTAAGTACATTACTTTACAAAATTTTCAAGTCCATTACGAAATAATTTTAGGAAAATGGCTAACATTTCCTATTTGTTGTAGCGTTCGGCAAAAGTTTCCAAAACAGATGTTGTAGATGCAACAGTGGATGTTAATGTTGTTGAAACTGATAATGAACAACAATAAGTAAGTTCATGTACACTAAAAGTTCATATATAATATTTTAATAATTATCTAGCTAACTATTTCTATCTACTGTATCATTTCTATAAAAAATAAAACCAATGAGGAGAAAACTGAGTTTATGCTTGACAATGAGATTGAAACTATATATGCTTCACAAAAGTTGATAGAAGGATCAGTAGATGTTGGAAATTGTTCCAAAACAAAAATCTAATACAAATTTGTTGATCTAATGACCAAAGAAGAGCAGGTATTTGCATCTGATCTCAAGTAAATTAGTTAATGAATTTGATTGTAAAGAGAAATGATTTTTGTTATTATTTAATTGATAAACAACAATGGAGTGATGCTTTGATTGACCACATGGAAAAGTTTGAGAAGAAAATGAGTCCAAGTTCACTTGTGAAAAACATTCAGCATAAACCATGGACAAGGATGGCTAAAATGTTAATGGAAGCATCAAAGGGCTCGTTTAAGAAAAAGTGGGATTTTGATAACAAAGTCGTTAAGAGTCTGCATAAAGTAGAAAGAGAAAAACTGATAACGGTGTGTACATTACTATTTTGTTTGTCATTTTCATTGTTTATTAAAGTTATGAACAATACTTTCATGAATAAGGGACATTTATCATTCTAAAATCTATATGAAGCTAACTTGTCAAGGAAGCGATAAAGATTTTGTAATATTTAGATCTCCAACAATAATGATTATGCGGAAGGATCTGAAAGAGATGTTGAAAGTAGGAGGGATGGTGATGAATCAGGTAAAATTACATGTTAGAAGTAGTTGTGTAGTGTTGTACACATCTTTGTATGTAATATACGTCACTTTGGATGTATTGTGCGTTAGTGTGTGTAGTAATGTCTTTTTAATGTTAATTAATGAATATAATATATTGTTTTAGATCATGAAAGTTGTGATGGAGTTCAAAAGGGGGTTACATCATAAGATGAAATGTGAAGATAATTTTATTTTTAATACATCACTGCCACAGGCAATAAGAAATCAAAATCATGGAGGAATGGTTACATACTTGATCTCTAAAAGTCAGCAGATCAAAAGGGCTAAGGTTTTGTCATTTCCTCTGTTGATCGTTGATCATCGACATCTTATTACCACATCTTCTAATCAAAAGGTTTTCATGCACTATAATAGTTTAGAAACATGAATAGAATACAATGAAGTTGATGAGGATGCAAAGCATGTGGTAAGTACAGTACTTCTTTGTGTAATGATAATTATCAATTCATATGTTTAATACTACTTTGTGACTTATAACAGGCACAATGCGGTCAAGTATGTGATGATTAAACATGGTGGGATTGCTGGAGATTGGAAAATGATCTTTGCTAGGTATGCACCGCAACAGCCACTGGATTCTAATGATTGTGGGCTATATATTATTAGGTAGAGTGAAGAGCTGCTAGAAAATGGCACAATTCACAACACCCATGCTGATGATGTCTATCCACTGTGAGGATTTTATTCTTCAGCATTGATGAACTCAAAGTTTGCAATTAAGTAGAATAGAATGATCAATGAATAATATATTTTGAAAAGTGCATTGATGAACGATGTATAACTACTGAATGACGAACAATGTAGAATCAATTGTATGTTCTATGATGCACATCTATTGAACTGATTTTGTGTGCAACTATTGTTATAACAACTGTTTTACTGAAAGCACAACATTTTTTGGCTCTATATTTGCAATTTGTATGTGATAAGATCTTGCGTATGTAGGTACTTCATGAGATATTAAATTAAAAAATTTCCTACGTTTTGATTGTGAAAAATGAATGTGCACACCTTAAAATTGGTTATTATTATGGTGCACTGTACTTGACTATTTGCTCGAGTAGTGTAGTTCATACATAATATATGTGAATGGTGTTACCCAATGTCAGTAAAATGTTCACTATGTATTTAAATATGAACTATAGATGATTCCTTCTTTTTTGTAAGTGTTTGTATTGTGACGTACAATATGTGGGTGTATGTATGGGTACTGTACTTGATTCGTGTACAATTATTTTACGTGGATGTGATTAAATTTACTTTAATTGAAGTGTGGGTAAGAGTGTATGCATGATGTATGTATATTGGAACTACAAATTATTCAGAGTGTATGCATGAAACTGTAAGCTGTTTGATGCATAGAACAAACTTTTATTGGCGTAATGTCTACATGTGTATACTATTACCAACGTACTGTACTTTGATGGATATGACCGTTAGAGTAAATATCATTACTTCTTTGATATGGTGTGTGTACACAAAGATGTAATATCATTCTTCTACATATTAAGCCTTGTTTTAATTATGGGGTACCGTACTTGAGTGTATGCTCAACTACTGTACTTGATAGTCATGTATATGTAATCTATGTGAATGTCGTTACCCAGTGTAAGTAAAATAATTTATAGTATACAATTGAAAATCTGTACATACTCACAAAAACATAGGTAAGGTAACTTCATTACATTTTGGAAATGTTATCAAACCACTCATACAAATATCTATTCGTTTTGGGAAAATTGGAACAAAAAAAGTTGGGATCGTGGTAGGATTTGATAGATTAATCCCCAATTCCATATTAGGGGAGCGAACTTCTTCCGTAGTCTGTCAAATGTAAGGAGATTCATTGAGATCTTGAACAAGTCTGTTCGAAAATGTTTCGTAAACTGTTAGTTGCGAATCAATTTCATCTGCAACCATTGTGTTGTGGTCTAGGTGTACCATACAGTTATTGTTTGTTGATGACTATTGGGGATTGCATCTTCGACATTAATTGGATTAGGATCTGAATGCGCTATGATGTTGTCTGGATGTACTGTACGGGCATTTGTACGGATGTCTTTTGCTGCCTTTTTTTGGTGTCCTTTTTTTCTTTGGTGCCACTAGCTCTCTCTTTGATTTCTTACATAAAGTTGAAGGTCTTCCAACACGAATAGCTATAGTAGGGTCTTGTATAACATGTGTGTTTTCCTGTAATACAAACATATACATAAAAAAGTTACATGTAAACGTTCTATAAGTCGGTTTTATATGTGAAATATATGCACAATATGTCAATAAAACATTTACCATTATGACTTGAACTTTCTATTTCAAAATACTATTAATCCTTTGGTATGCATATTCTAGATTTTGTTTGACGTGTTCATAATTTTCGACCAAAATCTTGCAATGTTTGCAAACCCACCACATTTACTAAAAATATGTTATGCACATTGCTCAGGCTCGTCACCCATAATGACAAGAAGGGTGTGTGAGGTGTTGTATTCCCGATGTATATCTTTCCACCATATCTCCAATATATATTGTTGTGGGATCTTATCAAGTTTTTGATGTCTACTAATGACGCATAATATATGAATGCACAAAATGCCCTTTGACTCAAAGCATAAACATGAACATTTGATCTCTTTTTCACGATTGAAGTACTGTATATGAAACTCCTTTGTAAATGATTTGCATTCCTCTAAATTTATCATCACATCTTTGGGATCAGTAACAACAAATGATGATTGCAAAGAATCCATAGATATGAGTTTGATCTTGTAACATCCCAGGATTTGAGGCCTTGGATAGTATGATCTTAAAAGGAATGATTGAACTACCCATATCACCAAGGTGCACCTCCTTTTCCGGGAGTCCATCACTAAAGAACTCCATAGTTAAGCGTGCTCATCTTGGAGTAGTACTAGGATGGGTGACCAGTCGGGAAGTTGATCCTAGCTTGCGCGTCAATGAGGACAAAGTGCACAGTTAAGGCTAGTGGTGGTCTGTGGGGCCAGTCGTCATTCCTGAAACTCTGCTAGAGCCTTGAGCAGTGGGCCCAGGTGTTTACAAATGGTATCATAGCCATAACCCCTCCAGTAGGTGGGGCCCGCATGGGCATGTGGCATGCCAGTCTTGAGTCGTGCGGTCCAGGCATGTAGGAAAGGGTTGTCCATGGTTTACGTAGCCACCCTGGCACTGGTATTCTGTGATCGGGAGCTAGGTGTCCATGAGCCATTGTGGTTCTGCACTGAAATTGGGTCAGATTATGAGGCCATATAGTTGAGCCTTGACGAGGATGTCAAGAGTCTAAGTGTAGGAGATTGTAACATCCCAGGATTTGAGGCCTTGGATAGTATGATCTTAAAAGGAATGATTGGACTACCCATATCACCAAGGTGCACCTCTTTTTCCGGGAGCTCATCACTAAAGAACTCCATAGTTAAGCGTGCTCATCTTGGAGTAGTACTAGGATGGGTGGCCAGTCGGGAATTTGATCCTGGCTTGCGCGTCAATGAGGACAAAGTGCGCAGTTAAGGCTAGTGGTGGTCTGTGGGGCCAGTCGTCATTCTTGAAACTCTGCTAGAGACTTGGGCAGTGGGCCCAAGTGTTTATAGAACTCACAAAATATCATTACTTCAGGTTCATTTTGGAATTTTCTAAAAATATTAATAGTATGTGTTTCAACGTATTGTGCCTCAATATTGGAAGTTGTTCTAAGGTGGGGTTTTTTGTGGAAGGATTTGAAATCTGCTAGCTTCTCTTTTTCATATTTTGATTTAAGGGAAGAATCATATTGAGAAATAAATTGTTTTAGTTATGTACGTGAATTCACATAGCCATCAAAAAAAGCATTCATAGATTCACTTCTCTGTGTTGTGGACATATCGAACCAAAAAAAACTATCAACATAGTCAGCACCCAAAGTTGTTTTAGCTTGTGAATACTAGAAATCCAACTCTCTTCTTTCTTACTAGCGAGTTGTATAGCTCTCTGCCAAGTGTTCTCAAATTCAAGTACAAACTCTCATAAACTGCCTCCTTAACTAGTTTTGAAATAGTTTAGTTCTTTCCCAATTTCTTAGGAAGTTTTTTAATAATATGCTACATACATAGACGGTGATGAGTATTTGGGAAAGCAATTTTAACATCATTCATAATATGTTGGGCCTGACTAGTGACGATTCCCTTCAGTTTCAAACCATGTGAAATTACAACAAATTAAAATATTATGATGTACAATATTAGAATAAATTTGTGAAGATATCGTGTAGTATTGTATGTGAGATAATGCATATATTGACTTATCCATAAATTCCAGCCATGTTTTGAATAACCATACATAATTCTCTATGGTCTCCTCACATAATAATGCACATCCCACTAAAATAGGATGACCATGATGATTAATGCCAACAAATGGAAAAAATGGCATTTTGTATCTATTGGTTAAGTAAGTTGTGTCAAATGTGATAACATCATTAATGTATGTGTATGCATGCCTTGATCTTGAGTCCACCCAAAATACATTCTATAGAATGCCAATGTCATCTATATCAAGTACATAGAAGAAATCACTGTTTTGTTTTTGCATTGCAATGAAATATTTCTAAATTGGTTGAGTGACAAAGATTTCTAGATGTTGTAGCATAATTCATCAAGTCCTTCTGTGTAAATGGAAGATTATGAAAAGATCTAGCTTCAGTAAAAAAACTAGACACAGATTTGGCAGGGCGGATACCTGTAAAATAGGAAAAGTTATTACTACGTACAAAGTATAGTACAAGAATTATTTGTTAAGAAAGTACAGTACGTGATGTTGACATGATGTACTTACTACAAGTATTGTACAACTAGTAAAATATAGTAAACACAGAGTATGTAAAAGGAAGTATGATACATGAGGATAATAGTAAAAAATTTATTTACATGCACTGTCGTTTAGGTCTATGCATCTTTGGATGTCGTGAGGGATCTTTCTTTTGGATGGTAAAAGTATGACCAAGTGAGGCTCTAGAAGTTCATAGTTATGATTTTCTATAAAGTTGCAAATACAATACTTGTCTAGATAATTACGACGAAGTCTAATATGAGTTGGACAATTTGTCTTTGTAGTGGGCTTGTATCTGTATAAAGAATCTTTCTGATCTTTGGGGGGTGGGCCTGACTTGGCACAAGAAAATGCCACTCTTTTAACAAAGTTATCACCTGGTTCTTTAATAGAGTGCATTGTTATAATGCCAAAGCCACATTCGTTGGAATAATTGGTGTAAAAATTTCTAGCTTCCTGTATAGAGTCAAATGTTAAACCAATTTATAGCTTAAACGTAACCTCTACATCATCAGGTACAAAGTTAGAATCATCTTCATTTGGACTTGAATCGATCTGTACAATTTTGTAAAAATATCAGAAAATACGTATAATGACGGTTATGTATAGAAGTATGTACGCAATAAAATTTATAACAACCTCAAAGGCATCAGAAACAACCACTTGCAATGGAGTGACAACTTCATTCGGCCGACAATAAGAATTATTGTTGTCTTCGACATCCATCAGAATAAAATAATGTGTTAATATTGAAAGTTGGATTTGAAGAGTAGTTGTGTTGAATCTGAAGAGTGTGTATTGTACGTATGGTTAATTTTGTCTAATAATATACGACAATAGCTATGGATATTGTATGTATGTCTGATATTGAATGATATTGATTTGTATGATAAATACTGGACATACGATATGAGTTGTGCAAGTATTGTACGTATACACCGTACCATATATTATATGTATGTATAGTACACATGATTTCTTAGATTATTGGATCTACTGGATGCACATTGTTGATGTACATATGGTTAAATGATGTGAGTACACAACCAGGCATTGGATTCTAACCAATCCTGATTACAGGCTTCATGCCTCTGCCAGGTATTGGACTTTAACCAATCATGATTATACAGACAGACATTGGACTCTAACCAATCCTAATTATAGGCTTCATGCCTCTACCAGGTATTGGATTTTAACCAATCCTGATTACACAGCCAGGCATTAGATTCTAACCAATCATGATTACAAGCTCCATGCCTCTTCTAGGTATTGGACTTTAACCAATACTGATTACACATCCATGCATTGGACTCTAACCAATCCTAATTACAGGCTTCATGCCTCTATGAGGTATTGGACTTTAACCAATCCTGATTACACAACCAGACATTGGATACTAACCAATCCCGATTACATGCTTCATGCCTCTATGCCCTTTTTAAACAATGTTGTAATATTGTTTTGTTTAATAGGGACATATGTGAAAATTACC
Source organism: Alisma plantago-aquatica (assembly GCA_963693085.1). NCBI lineage: Eukaryota > Viridiplantae > Streptophyta > Magnoliopsida > Alismatales > Alismataceae > Alisma > Alisma plantago-aquatica. Next base: position 420,305,849 of record OY856409.1, read on the forward strand.
CAATTAGAGGGGTTAACTTACAAATTGCACATGTTTAGATGTTCCTCTAGTGGTGAGACATAGTAAGAATGAATATGATGAAGTGTTATGGATTCTCCAAGCTTGGGCACCAAGATGCAGCTTGTGGAGCAATCCTTGTGCCTTAAACCCTAGTTTTGGTGTAAAGTGTAATTTACCCAAAGCATGGGGTGCAACATGTAAAATACACCTTCTAGAGTATCTTTCATAACTCTTAGAATTAACTAGAGTAAAAATTATGAAGAGGGCGCTTCATTTGATTAATCAAATGAGAAGGATAACCCTTGTAACTAAACAACCAAGTTGTAAGCATAATGACGCTTATATGTATGCAACTTAGTAGGATGTTTGGCTTCCTTTCCACTAGACCTTGGTTTAAGAAGAAGTTTTGTTTAAGCATGAAAGGGAAAAACGTGGCTTAGAATAGGGGAAGGACTTAGTTGAGAATTAAGAAATAAGTTATCCTTATCTTGAAATCACACCCAAAGTATATATACACACTTTCCTTACTTAGCAAGGATTGTTTCCTTCACTTCTTCACTTATCTCTTGCTTGGACTGACTAAGGAAGGAGCTTAGGAGTAGAGGAGAATGGCCAAGAAGGTTTGGGTAAGCTTTGGTTATCTCCTAGCTCGGATTCATGGGGAAAGACATGATACAAGGTTAGTTTGCTAGCTTATCTTACTTAGTTCTTCTTTCTAGCCATCCGTTCCAACCAATTCGTGAAAAAGAAGCCTTGGACGACCTGTGGAGCTCAAGCCACCATTAAAGCTTCAAAGCTTGCAGCTCTAAATCTGGTTCTAAGGCGGGTTTTATAACTCTAAACCTTAAAGCTTTGTTTATGCATCTTCTTTCTATGCAAATGTTGCTTGTTTCCCTTCCTTAATCACTTCTACAAGTTCTTGCAACTAAAACTGTGAAGAATAGACCATGATCTTGAGGTAGAAGAAGGGGGCATGAATACCAATGTCACTTTATCAAACGGTCCTCCACCTCTTGCCCAAATGGTTTGCAAAACCGTTTGGAGGGCAAACAGTTTCAAAACCGTTTGGAGGGAAAACGGTTTCACAAGACCGTTTGGATGGGTTGACCAAGCGTTGAATGTTTGGGAAATCTACTGTACATATTATGGACTAATCACCCACCAAGAATTATTAATTAATTTCAAGTAAATCACAAGTTGAAGGCACTTTAATCACCTAAACCCTAATCGGGTTCATTGCTGATTTCAATGGACCAATTATGTCGAAGTTTGGGTTGAGTGACCCAAATGGTTTCAAAACCATTTGGTGATCACTCAAATGGTCTCAAAACCATTTGGTGATCACCCAAGACCGTTTGGAGGTCTAGGGTCAAGTAGGATTAATCAATTGAGGGTCCAATCACATCAAGTTGATGAATAATTAAAATGTTGATTTTGTGACCTAATTAAGGTTTAACCCTTAAGTAATTGGCTTAGTTTTTTATGAAACTTTGGGCAAACAGTCTCAAGACCATTTGGAGGATGTCCAAACGATTCTAATACCGTTTGGGGTATGTTCATGACCCAATTGAGTGATGGTTCAATGGGTTCAACATCAATTAGACTCATGTTGATGCATGTTGAAGGATGATCGATTTTCAATCCCTAATCCAAGCTTGGGCACCAAGATGCAGCTTGTGGAGCAATCCTTGTGCCTTAAACCCTAGTTTTGGTGTAAAGTGTAATTTACCCAAAGCATGGGGTGCAAAATGTAAAATACACCTTATAGAGTATATTTCATAACTCTTGGCATCAACTAGAGTAAAAATGATGAAGATGGCGCTTCATTTGAATAATCAAATGAGAAGGATAACCCTTGTAACTAAATAACCAAGTTGTAAGCATAATGACCCTTATATGTATGCAACTTAGTAGGATGTTTGGCTTCCTTTCCACTAGACCTTGGTTTAATAAGAAGTTTTGTTTAAGCATGAAATGGAGAAACGTGGCTTAGAAGAGGGGAAGGACCTTTTTGAGAATTAAGAAATAAGTTGTCCTTATCTTGAAATCACACCCAAAGTATATATACACACTTTCCTTACTTAGCAAGGATCGTTTCCTTCACTTCTTCACTTATCTCTTGCTTGGACCGACTAAGGAAGGAGCTTAGGAGAAGAGGAGAATAGCCAAGAAGGTTTGGGTAAGCTTTGGTTATCTCCTAGCTCGGATTCATGGGGAAAGTCATGATATAAGGTTGGTTTGCTAGCTTATCTTACTTAGTTCTTCTTTCTAGCCATCCTTTCCAACCAATTCTTGAAGAAGAAGCCTTGGAAGACCTATGGATCTCAAGACACCATTAAAGCTTCGAAGCTTGGAGCTCTAAAGCTGGTTCTAAGGCGTGTTTTATAACTCTAAACCTTAAAGCTTTGTTTATGCATCTTCTTTCTATGCAAACGTTGCTTGTTTCCCTTCCTTAATCACTTCTACAAGTTCTTGCAACTAAAATCGTGAAGAACAGACCATGATCTTGAGGTAGAAGAAGGGGGCGTGAATACCAATGTTACTTTATCAAACGGTCCTCCACCTCTTGCCCAAACGGTTTGCAAAACTGTTTGGAAGCAAACGGTTTCAAAACTGTTTGGAGGGAAAACAGTTTGACAAGACCGTTTGGATGGGTTGACCAAGCGTTGACTGTTTGGGAAATCTTCTGTACATATTATGGACTAATCATGCACCAAGAATTATTAATTAATTCCAAGTAAATCACAAGTTGAAGGCACTTTAATCACCTAAACCCTAATCGGGTTCATTGCCGATTTCAATGGACCAATTATGTCGAAGTTTGAGTTGAGTAACCCAAACGGTTTCAAAACCATTTGGTGATCACTCAAACGGTCTCAAAACTGTTTGGTGATCACCCAAGACCATTTGGAGGTCTAGGGTCAAGTAGTATTAATCAATTGAGGGTCCAATCACATCAAGTTGATGAATAATTAAAATGCTGATTTTGTGACATAATTAAGGTTTAACCCTTAAGTAATTGACTTAGTTTTTGATGAAACTTTGGGAAAACGGTCTCAAGACCGTTTGGAGGATGTCCAAATGATCCTAAGACCGTTTGGGGTCAGGTCATGACCCAATTGAGTGATGGTTCAATGGGTACAACATCAATTAGACTCATGTGGATGCATGTTGAAGGATGATCAATTTTCAATCCCTAATCCAATTGGTCCCAACCCTAATTGGTTATCAATTGAGGGTCAATTGAGTGTCAAATCAGTAAAGGATTAACCCAATTGACTTAATTGATGAGTAGTTAACACTTACAAGAACGTTTGAGGGGTTCAACATTGAAAATCCTAATTCAATTTGAAGTGTTGATACACTTTTTTGTCCATGTAGTTTTGAGGTGTTTGTACCAAACGGTCTTAAGACCGTTTGAGTCCAAACGGTCTCAAGACCGTTTGGGGGCAAACGGTCTCAAGACCATTTGGGACCAAACAGTTTCAAAACCGTTTGGTGTCATGCGGTTTCAAAACCGTTTGGTGGTTATGCGGTTTCAAGGTCGATTTGCCCATGCAGTTTGAAGGTCAAAGTTGGCCAAACGGTCAACATGATCAAACGGTCTTCACCACCTTTAAAGCAAATGGTCTTGATGTTGTACTTGGCCATGCGGTCTTGAAAGTCAAAGGTACCAAATAGTCAACCACTCCATGCAGTTTCAAAACCGTTTGGAGGTTGAAAGTGTAAAATTGTTTGGGCTCTTTTAAGGTCAAGAACGCTTAATGCTTTAAAGGCTTAGGTGGTTCAATAGTTGATTAACCTAAACCCTAAAGATACCTAAAGTCATTAAGGGGTTTAGTAATTAGTTGGTTGATGTATGTTTTGATCAATTGTGAAGATTACAATTGTACCCTTCGTGGGTTAGAGTGACTAGTACCCCTTGATCAAGTAAACCCTAATGACCTTTATGATGATGACTTGACTTATGTTAATCAAAGTTGGTTTGACCTAACCTAATCAAGAGTGATGTAAACATCATTTATTGGTAAGAAGAGAGAGAAGACTCCTTATATGAATAAGAATCAAGTAAAATACCTTCAATATGTATGAATACACATGATAAGGGTATGATCCTTCTTAGTGAGATCATGGAAACCCTAATTATGGTGATTGATGAATCTTAATCTAATTTGAAGGCATTAATGATAGTAATCTTCATACATGATGATGATATGAGTTCAATTCACTGTGATGTAAATAGTAAACCCTAATTCTAGGGCAATAACATGTAAAGTGAGTAGTAAACCCTAATTGAGGGTGATATGATGAAATGAACAGTAAACCCTAATTCCAGGTTATGCTTTTAAACATGAATCTTTATGATTGAAGTATGAAATAAGGAATCACTATTCCTGATCAAAATAAAGGGATTAAGTAACCCTAAGTGAATTGAATGAGGAAGCCTAGCCTTAGTGAAGGCATGATGGTACAACCCTTGAATTGAAAGGTTATTTCTGCTTTATAAATTACTGATTTGGAGATGGATTGTTTATTATTATCAATTGAATTAACCATGCATGTTCTTATAAAGAAGAGATCATATCCAGGTAAGGGTTATGATATCATATTCATTGAAAGCATGTTATAAGCTTTATGAATAGTGATATATTATGTTGCCTAGTTTAAGGGACAACATATGAGATTGATGTAGGAGTCAGTAGATCTGAGATTTTTGTCTTAGTGCCTCGAGATTTTGTATCTTGCCTTGTACAGATAACAGGGCAATGGATGTATGTAATCACTCGAGTTGTGTTTTCACAGAGATGTGAATGATGAATCTTATTGTAAACAATTTACCTTGTTTTCTTATAAAAGAGTTTTATGGTTTAAAGATCTCTTTCTAAAAAGTTTTAAATTCTAGTGTTTTCTTAATTCCGCTGCTAGTTAAGCGCTTCTGCATTCGTTGATCTCGTTTTGGCGAATCGGTCGCCACACTTAGCAAGCTCTTGCCACCCAAGCTACTATGGCCGGACGTCATACTAAATTTATTACCACTTAAAAAGTCAATGATTCTTCCTTTGAAATAGTGGTTAACATATGAATTTGGACATGAGTGTGGTTGAGGTTGTATCACTCTTGTGCCATTTCATTATATGATTGTGTAACCTATGGTACTCCTTGTCATTATAATATTTTCTTATAACTTGTAACTCATCAACTGTGGAGTATACAAAAAAAGACATTTTGAATAAAAATGTTGCTATATAATAAAAGACTGCAAAGGTAGATGTAACACAATTGTTGTGTTGATCACCATGTGTTTAATACCAGAAAAACCTATGGGGAGCATCAGGGATGACAAAGAAAGGGCATTTTTTCCTACACTGAGAAGGACGTTGTGTTTGGGATTTCTTCCTCCTGCACCCGCTGCCGCCTGGTCGGCGTCCAAGGAGAAGAGGGGCAAAGTGGGAAAAGACGGAGGGAAGGGGACGAAAGCTTGCTCGAAAAGGGTTGGCAGCACCAGAGGAATGTCACAAGGAACATAATCTGTACCTGGAAACTCAACTCGTTCCTTTTCGTCTAAGTGTGGGAGGAATGTCGGCATACGGACTACTTAGGATTTGCCTCCGACTCTATTTCATCGTTTGGCACAAATGTTGTTGTTTAACGTGTTGGTATATGATTTTTATCGTGAATGATGTCCACAGCCAAAAATAAAAACATATCATGTTTTCTTATGTCGTTGGGTCCACTACGATCCTAGTTGGGTTGGGGTTGGACTTAAAGATAAATTATATATATTATATTATGTATAAGTATATATTTTGTATAACGAAAGGTAATTGGTTAGTGTACACGGATAATACCTTTTCATACCCCTACCCTATAAAGGAAGGGTTAGCGAGGCCTGGTAAACGGGTGACGAGTGAAAAAATTTACCACTTCCCTTACCCTACCGACTACCTGAGTATGGCTAATGGGTAAATGAGTAATACCCTGCCAATTGACATCCTTATATAGTTATATTTAGCTGAGATTTTGAAGAATCCATAGGGAGTCACCTATATAGCTGTACATAAATATTCTTAAATGAGAAGGCGTCATAAACTACAATCATTATGCTTGAACAATGGTTGGTGTCAAATTCAAGGAACATTCAGTATATAGCTGCGATTTTGCAGAATATAAAAGCATTGCGTATACATATATTCTTGAATGAGAAGGCGTCATTGATTGGCAACTTTATCCCTGACCAATCACTTTCTTTTTCTTGCTTATACAAGAGTAACAAGACCCAATATAACTGGGAGTCCCCTTCCCATCCACATTTGTGTGGGCGGGCAGGGAGAGGGGGGTTGCCTACATGTCTTCATAGACCATTATTACATTCTTAATGGTAGCAACTTTGTATCATAGAGAAGAATCCCCACAGCTGCTACCCCCCCCCCCTCCGGTCCGTTCAAACCATGGCAAATCTAGAGGCTCTTCATCCGAATCCATGTAGTACTCCATAATGAATCTCTCATCTTGATATTGTATAAGTCCCACTATAAGCTAATTAACAAGGAGTTGTGCGAGCTAAGCCTCAAACCCGATATTTATGGTCAAGCCTAAGATAGGCATGAACCCATAAAGGAGATTGCCGTTCCTCGTCAGTGCCACACCCCCCCCCCCCCCCCCCCCCCACAACAACAGTCCTACGGGAAGCATTGGAAAATTCAATTTGCTCCATATGATGGATGGCTTTGTTTGTCCAAACCATTGGATCCAGAAGTGCAAGCACCACTTCGATCCTATTACGCTATGAAGGGATATGCAGAGGGAGAAAGACCTTTAGCTGGTAGGATGCCCTTTATTTTTTAAAAATGAGTCTTTCCCCCATCATATCGTCTATGCATGTATGATCTTATCCAACATTCACGGTACAGACTACATTAAAAACTAAACATTGTACCATATTGTCTCATTCGTCCAAGCAATTCCCATTTATTGTCAATTGTGGTTTTGTAGGGTCTATGATGAATCTCTTTATTTACTTAGTATTTCACTAGGTTCCGCAGTAAGAAAAAACACATTTTGATCCAAACTTTTCATTACCATGTGTGGTGTGGGTATAACTCTTGCATTTTTGAGAATTGATCGCTTAAAATTAAAGTCATACACCAAAGAATAAACATAAAAGTCGCACATCACTATTGGCCACCATTAAATCTATAAATTACCATCATTTGCCATGAAAAGACTCAAATAATCTGTATTCTGGGCACCCTACGATTCGAATCTTGACGCACCTTTTGTTGAATCCTTATTCCTTGTACTTTACAAATATGGGAGGTATACATGTTGCTTTACTATATACCATCAGTCTAAAAACTTGTCATAACTTGTAAGATTGTACGTGCATAAGTTTACACTATGTGATTGCAAATTATATTAGTAAAATCAAGTTATATTTCGTATATATGATTTTAGGGGACCCGAATATGGAACATGATAATCTATCTAATAGAAAATTAACTTACTATCAAATAAATCGAGCTATTTCGTCATGCCATTTTACATTCATACAAAGAAACAAGTCTGATTATTAAAAAAATATAATATTTCAATTGTTAAGGATATGCATAGCAGTATTAAGCCGTTGCCGTGCAACCACTGGCTCCGTTCCTTCGAGACGAAAATTCCTGTCCTCTCTCCTTCTTATCTCCTCCCCGTCTGAGACGCAGAATCCAGCGCCCACGATCTGTAAAAGTTGCACAGTATTAGCCTTTGATTTTTATACAAATGCCCACTCACAGATCTGGACCTTACACAAAAACTTAATGTGAATTCGAGTCATTATTAGGAAATATGCGGTCGGGATGCTGTTCGGGACGTTAGGAGAAAACATCGATCCTGGACCTAAACTTTCGCCGTATACGGTGTGGGTAGCCAAACTAAGGAAAGAAAGTTCGGCCCGTAAAAATGTAGATACAAACACAAGTGCGGCTTTTTGTCAGTTATACAAGCCGCCTAATAATGTGATGAGATTCTGAGTTCGGCACGATCTAGTGAAAAACAAAACACGATTGCACTGGTCTTCCAGATATTTGTTACTCGTCCGCGTTCTAGAAGGCAATATACGTGCACAGGAACAGTAGGTGGGGGATTATAGCAAGAATCAGAAACTCTGGCTTGGCTCGAGGCAAGAGTTGCTGAGATGGATGGGATTTCAGCTTTGCCAGTTGGGAATGAGGGCTGGGGATTTCCAAACAGAGAATATCTAGCAACTTTCTGTCGCTGGAAACACCATCCATTCTCATTAATAGGGTGAAAAACCGAAGTGGGTCGATTGACAAAGACGACACTATTAAAGTAGACATGCGACAAAGACGACACTATCAAAGTAGACATGAGCAGAGCCTTTAAAACAACTGGGTACAATCTCAAACCGTTCGATCAGAACGAAGATGGAGTCTTACAGCCAGTAACCACTGTATCACATATTCACATGGGTTGTAGTAAGGATAACAAGAGACACGGCCGGCGATCCCAATCAACAGTAGGCCAATCCCAGCTCGCCATCGGCAGAAAAAAGCATGCAGTAGGGATCAAGCACCGGAATTTGGGGGTTGCAGTTGGAAAAGAGAATCACACATGTCTTATCAGTTAAGGAAATAGAGGGGTCCCAAGTGGACATTACTCACACTGGGGCTAAGATTACCACGGCATCTCCGATTGGATCATGGTTAAAGTTTGGCTCTGCCTGGCAACGCACGGAAACAAATCTTTTTGACAGGCGCAGCCTTGTCTGCCTTCCCTGCGGAGATACTGATACGTTTGGAGGGTTTTTGTTGTTTTTCGGCGGTAGTAGTCACATGGGTGGATAGATGGCCGTGGCAGGTAGATATGCAGAATCAACACATAGAAAAATGAAAATATTCCGTTGCGCATCAAACGCAGGTTATGTGCGGGAGGAGCGGTATTTATAGGGGAGAGGCTGATTTTTAGTGATGACGTGGCGAGTTTTAATTAGATGAGTTGTTAAAGTTTGTGTAATATGCAAATAAATTTGTTTTGTTTATAACTTTTGATCCGTGATGAATTTTTTGACCAAATAAAAATCATTGGATTCGTTACAAAAAATACATTTTTGCAAAACTAATATTATATATTTTTAATAAAAAAATATAAAAATAATATGAATAAGTGATTCTAGGTGTTAATGAACTATTTTGGGCGTCAATTAACCATCTTTGGGTGTCAATTAGCCATTTATGATTCTTGGCTGTCAAACAAACTTATTTGGGCACACTTATGTTGTTTTTAGTTGTCAATACCTTATTTGGATACCTTTCTTACCGAGAAACCGGGTGGGTCAGCTGCTCTAAACCTGACTAAGTGTAGCGTAGCTCTCAAATAAAGCATGTTAGAGGTCTAAAGATTCAACATTCAAGTGATGTGACAAGATGACCACATCAAGTCTGGAACACATGCATGATTCAAGGATGAAGTTCAAAAGGTGTCTCTCTCTTAGTTTTTCTATGAGTTTAACTTTCTTCACGCTCACACCCATCACGCGCGCCCCTCACGTGCAGTCCAAACTAGCCCCAAACCGCCTCCACATGGCAGATGTGATTGGGTGATTTTTCTGAAATTATGCAATAACAAATAAATTTGTTTCGTTTATAACTTTTGAATCATAATGAATTTTTTAATGAAACAAAAACCGTTGGATTCGTTACGAAAAATACAATCTAACAAGCCTAATGTTGACATATTTTAAAGAAAAAATATAAAATAATATATATAGGTTAATTGACACCCAAAGATGGTTCATTGGCGCCTAGAAATAGTTCACTGTTACTTAATGTATAAAAATAACGCCCAAGTAAATATTGTACGTGCTATATCACATCTAAGGTAATTGACAACCAAACACTTAAGGTAATTCACAATCAAAACCAACATAAGGGTGCCCATATATGACTATTGACACCCAAAGATGGTTAAATGACATCCAAAATAGTTCATTGACACCCATAAGGGTAAAGATGGCGTCCAAATAAGGTATTGACAATAAAAAATAATGTAACGATGCCCAAATAGGTTTGTATGACACTCAAGAATTTTACCTATTTTTGGGCGCCATTTAGCCATTTTTCGGAGCTATTTAGCCATTTTTAGATGCAATGGCGCCCATAAATGGTTATTGACACTCACAATGGTCTATTGACACCCAAAAGTATAAAGATGATATCCAAATAAGGTATTGACAACCAAAACAACATAACGATGCCCAAATAGGTCTGTTTGACACCTAAGAACCACTTAATGCCGCCCAAAAATAGTTCATAGACACCCAAAAATACAAAGACACTCATAAATAGCTATTGACACCCAAAAATGGTTAATTGAAGCCCAAAATAGTTCATTGACACCTAAAAGTATTTGACGGCCCAACCACTTTCCTGTAGATTCGTATCAAATTTGCAAGCTCTCGAAAAATATGTCCACTTCTCCCTCTCGTCACTCCTCTCTCCCACTAGAACCGTTCAAAACCCACAATCTCTCCTCTGCCCAGATGATTAGTTCTCTCTCCCGGTTACTGCAAATCCCTAGTGGTTCATTTCCTCCGCCCCCCCGTTCCCTTGCCTCTTCTGCAGCCTTCCTCCGTCGTAGTGTTCCCTCACCTCTCCCGCATCGCAGCCGCAGCCACGCTCTGTGGCACTTCTCCCTCCACTTCTCTTTTTCCACTGCGTCGTTCCCTCTGCATCTTCTCTTTTTCCTCTGCTCCCCCGCTTCTCCCTTTCCGCTGACTCCTCTTCTGGCTCCCTACCGCAGTGACAGCCGTGGACACCATAGAGTGAGGGAGCCCTCGACGTTTGGAGCATTGGCGAGAAGAGAATTAGCGGGAGGAACTTCTCCTTTCCGTTTCACCCTGACCGTAAGTACAATACTCCGATTATCCCTCTTTCACATTTCCCACTTTATAGTTGATTCTTGTCCGGATGTGCAATGCACTTTTGAGATCATTAACAAGTACATACTATACTTTTGTAGGCATTGTTTGTTGAGATGACCAATGTTGCTATGAGATTCCTTATGTACAATCTTATGCTTGTAGACCTATTATACAACGTTGATTTTATATTTTTCTAGGTGTTGTACTTATGTTTGAGTAACTGAGTCCAAATTAATCAGTGGGTACAATACTTATGGATGCATTTTATAGCTGATTTTTGACCGTATGTGCACTATACTTTTGTGATCATTAACCAGTAGGTACTATACTTATGTCTGCATTTTGTAAGAATTGTTTGTCCAGATGACCAATGTTGCTATGTGATTCCTTACGTACTGTGCTTATACTTCTAGACCAGTTATACAAGTATGCTTAGTTTTGTAATTTGTTAGGTACTGTACTTATGCTTCAATGAGTTGAAATTAACAAGTGTGTACAGTACTTATGCATGCCTTTAATCGCTGATTCTTGACCGAATGTGCACTATACTTTTGAGATCATTAACAAGTGGGTACTCAAATTATGTCTGCATTTTGTAACAAATGTTTGTCCAGATGGCCAATGTTGCTATGTGATTTTGTAGGTATTGTGCTTATGCTTCTAGACCAGTTATACAATTATGATAGATTTTGTAATTTTCTAGGTACTGTACTTATGTTTGAGTAACTGAGTTGAAATTAACAACTGAGTATCGTACTTATGGATGCATTTTATAGATAATTTTTTACCTGATGTGCATTATAGTTTCCAGATAATTAACAAGTGGATACTCAACTTATGTCTGCATTTTGTAACAATTGTTTGTCCATATGGCCAATGTTGCTATGGGATTCCGTAGGTACTGTGCTTATACTTCTAGACTAGTAATAAAATTATGATTGATTTTGTAATTTGCTAGGTACTGTACTTATGCTTAAGTAACTGAGTAGAAATTAACAAGTGGGTACAGTTCGTATGGTTTTCATTTATAGCTGATTCTTGATCTGATGTGCATTGTACTTTGAGATCATTAACAAGTGGGTTCTCAACTTATGTCTGTATTTTGTAAAAAAAATTGTCCAGATGACCAATGTTGCTATGAAATTCCATAGGTATTGTGCTTATGCTTCTACACCAGTTATACAATTATTCTTGATTTTGTAAATTTGCTAGGTACTGTACTTATGCTTGATTAACTGGGTTGAAATTAGCAAGTGGGTACAGTACTTATGGATGCATTTTATAGTTGATTCTTGTACAGATTTATAATGTACTTTTGAGATCATTAACAAATGGGTACTCAACTTATATCTGCATTTTGTAAGAAAAAATTTGTCCAGTGGCCAATGTTGCTATGGGATTCCGTAGGTACTGTTCTTATGATTCTAGACCAGATATACAATTATGCTTGATTTTGTAATTTCTAGGTACTGTACTTATGCTTGTGTGAATGAGCTGAGATTATGGTTGTGGATACTGTACTTATGTATGTATTTTATAGATGATTCTTGTACGGATGTGCATTACACTTTTAAGATCATTAACAAGTGGGTAATTAACTTATTTGTGCATTTTGTCACAATTTTTTGTCCAGTTGACCAATGCTGAAATGGAATTCCATAGGTATTGTTCTTATGCTTCTAAACCTATTATATAATTATGATTGCTTATGTATTTTGCTAGGTACTATAATTTTTCTTGAGTAACTGAGTTGAAATTAATAAGTGGGTACAATACTTGTGGATCAATTTTATAGCTGATTCTTGTCTGGATGTGCACTGTACTTTTGGGATCATGAACAAGTGGGTACTCAATATATGTGTGCATTTTGTGAAATCTTTTTGTCTAGATGACCAGTATTACTATGGGATTATGTAGGTACTATGCTTATGCTTCTAGACCTGTTATACAATTATAGTTGTTTTTTATTTTGTTAGGTACTATACTTAAGTTTGAGTAATTGAGTTGAAATAAAAAAGTGTGTACAATACATATGGATGCATTTTTATAGCTGATTCTTGTCCAGATGTGCACTGTACTTTTGGGATCATTAACAAGTGGGTACTAAACTTATGTGTGCATTTTGTAAAAAAAAATTGTCCATATGACCAATGTTTCTATGGGATTTCATAGGTGTTGTGCTTATACTTCTAGACCTGTATACAATTATGGTTGATTTTGTATTTTGCTAGCTATAGTACTTATGCCTAAGTAACGGAGTTGAAATTAACAAGTGTGTACAATACTTATGGATGCATTTTATAGCAGTATTGTACTTGTGCATAAAATGAACTATAATATATATAAATGTCTTTGTAGGATGGAGAATGAATGTGGATTTCAGTCCACGTGCAGCTTTAGAAAATTTAAAAAGGTGTGTGAAATCGCTGGGACAGACCATAAAAAGAAATTCAAGAAGACCGTTTTTGGGGGATTTTTGGACATGAAGTGTCGTGCTGCATTGGATCTTGGATTAATAGAAGATCTTGTCTGCTATTATGATGTGATACAAAAGGGATTTCTCTTTGGACATGTGGTGGTGAAGTTGAAGACAGAACATGAATTTGATATTTTAGGTTTGGTTTCTGAGGGTAAGTACTGTACTAGATAGACGAGGATGTGTGAATACATATTGTATTGGACAAATGATTGTGTGTGAGTACATTTTCTTAAATATTTGCATTCTTTACTGTGCATGTGAAGATGTAATCTGGGACTCAATAGATAAGGTTGCGGGCAAGAACTCAGTTGTCAAGGGGGAGTACTTTGGGGCAGACCCCAAAGTGAAAGATGCAATGGAGACATTGCAGTTGTTAAGAAAGAAAAAATGAAAAAAGCGTCACAAATTTTTTTAAGATATGGATTTTGGTTCTACTAGAAGATTTTTTATTCCCTTATGGGAGTTTCACTATCTGTAGGGTTTTCTTTGACATGGTAGATGATTTGCAGTCCCTTGATAATTATAATTGGCCAAAATCTATCACACAATACATGAAAAATGTGCTTGTTGATGTTATTGCTAACAAGAAAGGATATTTAAAAGGTTGTAATGCAGTGTTAATGGTAATATTGTTAGTATTGTACTTAGTTAGATGAATTGTTGATGAAATTAGTACAATACTTGATGATTATATTGTCAGTATTGTATGTCTTTGAGTTTTTGGTTAATGCTATTTGTAATTACGTTTCAGGGTTGGTTTTGGTATTGCCAGAATTCAATGCGGGCCGCGAGAGCGGTACTACAAACTCTGAATACTAGAGCCAAAACTCACAGGTCTCTTAGGACCCATCACAGGATGTCACATGTCAAAGGCAAGCCAAAGCGGAGGCGGTTGAAGCATCGATCAAAGAGGTCCCACATGACCTCAAACATAATAAGCCTATCGGTTGCTGATGTCGGGCCCCTCTTTCGTTACCTAGGTTACACCTTCTACGTACAATACATCTTATTTAATTAGCTATATGGATCTCTTTGAGGACATACTATACGTATGGTTCTTATATATACTTGAAATACACACTGTACGTGTGAAATGATATTGATATGTACGTACGAAGGGATATTGATGTATTGCACGTATATATTGTACCAGTAATATGGCTACATACTGTATGTATGGTTGAATTGGAGATCTAGGGTACGATGTTGTGCGTGATGTACATGTGAGGGCGCTATTAACATTAATAATGAAAAATTCAATTGGTCTCAGTTTTCTTCTTCATTATGTGTGCGTGCTAGACGTGTGAGGGAGTTTCTAAGATTAATAAAAAAAGCTATAGGTATATGTTAACATAAATATTTATTTTCATTGCATGATGTATAAGTTATTTTAATATCAGTATAATAGTATTACAATATGTTACCAAATTTTGAAGCTACTGTCGTGTGCATAAACTCGTGGAAGAATACAACATAAAGGAATAAAATGGAAAAACCTAAATTGATGGATGGAGAAGGATTCATTTGTCAAAACGCCTGGAATCAAGATGTCATTAATGCAACTGCAAAGACAACAACATAGCATTGTAACGGAATAGAAGTGATAAATGAAATTATTGTACGTACAATACTTATTTGCCTGGGACGAAGGTGAATAAGACCGAATATAAGTGAGGGGAGAGTTGATTAATATCTGAGATTTGAAAAAAATGGAGGGAATCATTAGAGGAAAACAAGACTGGATTTGGATTTGGTTGGGAATAGCCATTGCTTGCATGGTATTTGCATGTTATAATATGCAGAATTTGAGAAGAAATGGCAGAAGATCTCATTTTATGCATGTAGAATCTGAGAAGAAGTGGGAGGAGATCTCACTTCATAGATTCTTGACATTTCCCAATGTCTGGGTGGGTGCGCGGGTGGGGGCACCAATTATGGATATAATTTTTCATTTTTGAAGTCTACAACAAGTTGACAACAATCTGCCGCTTGTTTATGCTGCTTTACACCTTGCTTTATAAATTATTTGCAATACCAAGTTCACATGTCTAGTTTTAAGATAGCAGGGTTGCGGTTCTCTGGATGTGGCTTGATTCACCACGTTAGCCGATTGAGTCCCACATGTGATACCACATCATCATATGATATCTTATACCACTATTTGGTTTGGGATTGAGACTCTGTAATTAGGATTGGGTTAGTCGAGTTTAGTCAGGAGATCTGGATTAGTATGGGTTGGATCTAGTCAGATTTTATTTGGCAACCTATCCTGGTTTTGGTCATTTGGTCAGGATTAAGTCTGATTCTGTTTGGTAGTCCAATCAGATTCGAGTTAGGATCTATAGTCTTATTTTGTTGAGCAACCTAAATATGATCTAATCTGGTTTTGATATGCTTGAAATCAGCATGAATATGGGTAGTATAATATATGGTCAGGATGTGCTCGATATTATATTTCAGTGCAGTACAAAAATGCATAAATAAAAAATTAAAAATATATAACTATGATTAATGGAATTTCTGGATATGATTATTTTAGGTGACTTGTACATTTTACCCACATTTTGACATAAAACATGAAATCTGTGTTGTTTTATCTATATTTACTATGTATGTTGTTATATAAATAATAATTGTCTGGGTACACAAAACATGTGTTGTTATATGAATATTTGTATACTAACCAAACAATTCAAGCTAAAGACATGTTCATTTATAAGTGAAACCAAAAATGTGACATGAAATAGTACTATAATACCATTATGTAATATTACATATTGGAAACTACAAATTAATTTACCTACGTTTAATTACATCACTTTAGATAGTCATTAACTTTACTTTAACTCAATACATTACTTTAGATCTAACACTACACATTTGCAACTATAAAATGAAGTTACATAAGGTTCATTACATCACTTTGGATAGTCACTAATTTGAATTTAACTCGTTATCTTCACCAAGAATGCCTCTGACACATCATTCAGTGCAGTAACTCCATCATGAGCAACAATATTTGGCACAATGACTCTATCATTAGGAACTATTGGATGTGGTTGAGAGCTTGTGCTTGATTAGGTTATTGTTGCAGGCTTTGTGGGTATGTACTAGGACTGGTCCAGAAGGTTCTTGGAATGGCATGTATAATTTGTAACACTCCCCACATCGCCATAAACATGTTCATGGTGACATTAATCCTCTCTATTAATGTATATAATTCACAAAGGGAATCACAATAAGATTGACGTAGAAAAGGTCGACGTGTTTGGCCTAAATAGTATTAACATCCTAAGGTTATTCCAAGTTCTACATCTGACTCATCATTCCATTGAAATTGAATCATTTTATCGAGAAGAAGCTGACATAGTTTGAAAAAGTACTGATAATAGAAGTGTATGTGTTCATTAGTGTAGGAAGATTATGGGGTCTCATGGGACAAGTACGATGAGGCCATAAAGTGGTCCAACCGATATCTCCCTACCTAGGATCAACATAAACCTTGGCCGCCATCACAAAAGGGTCAACACAACAATTGGTTGCCATTTTAGCTTGATTGTGGGTGTGTCTACCAAGGCATCCATCATGAGCTGCTATAATATTCAGAAGAAGTCAAATGATCCTTCTGGTAGAGATATGTTTTGCTATATATGTTAATGGATCGAATGAAGATGGTAACTAGATGCATTCTTCTCATATTTGGTAAACCAGTTGCAATCTCATTTTCTAAAAAAAATCAGACTGCATCTTGTTATTGTCTTCACTTGATTCATCAAGTGATAGTAAAGATTCTCTCTGCCAGATGGAACATTTGACTTATTTTGAACTATGCACCAGCTCATAAATAATGGCAAGCTTGCCTCAAGAACTCATAGGATGTGGTCACTCCAATCTATTATATTTATCCATTATCTAGTTGACCTATGATTATTTTGTTTTTCATTTTTTAAATTTCAAATCACCTATGTACACTCTATTTCCATGAAACTAATACTTTTTGTCAATGTGAATGACAATTATAAATTGATAATATTGATTTCTTATCCATGTAGTATTTTAAAAGGTGTTTAATTGTCTATTGTAGAACTTACTAAATTCTAGGTTGTTGGTATTGTTTCTTGTACATCTGGTGTTGTAATGTTTCTATTATTTGTGGCCCATCTAGTAAAATAATGCTTGTATTGTTTGTTTCCCATCTCAAAATTTTCAAATATGTCCTCATGAGTGGCTAGTTAAATTCAATCACAATTTTTCCTCTTTCTCGATGTCTTCTTATGGCCAGTCAAACAATAGGGGAAAATGATGAATAGGGTGAGCAACCCATTGTTGATTTATTTTGCAACTGTGGGTTGTTTAGGGACCATATTGGAGGGCTTTCATGTGAAGATGGGGGAATGGGAGTTTATAACACTTGCACAAAATTTTTGACCATACAATTGTTTCAATCTTGGAGCGCGATATCAAGACAACAAATTTTTTAATAAAATAGTTAAATACAAGTTTGAGACCATAATGGTAATAACAAAAAAATGATGAAAATAGTTAGCATACAGGATTAAAATAGTTCACAAAAAATTTAAATGCTTAGGTAGCATATTTGACATCAAATTCAACATGTTCTAGTTCATAATCATCTAACAAATATAGTTTGAAATGCAAAAACAAACATGCCCTTAAGTTGGTGCGTAAATTTTTTACTAGTGATTCTTGCAACTTTATTCATTGCCTTCACCACTAAATCGTGTATGTGTATAATTTATGTTTTGAACATAGTTTATGTGTATTACAATTATTGGTGGGTAAGTGCCATGGATTATCATAGAGTTGTGTGAAATTTCCTATTGCACGTCTGAGGTCCAACTCACCAATACATTTCCCAAAATGAAATGATTCCCTGTAATAAAATATCTCATGAGGTTCTTACATCATGTTTTCACCTCATCCAAAGATATGTACGACACCCTTGTTATGTTTTGAAAGACTAACTTGCATTCTTCAGTCAGTAACTTAATCTCAGTCTATAACGACTCAACTTTAGGGGGAAGATCGACTATCCAATGAAGGTATTTTTACCGGTCTTTTCCCTATAATGTGTTTTAGATTCAAGTTAATGATAATGAATGCATAAATACTTGTGCATTATATCCTTTATGGTTAAATTAGAGAACCCGCATCAAGGAACATATGCAGTACATTTCCCAAGGATGTTCATTGAGGATGCAAAATTCATACAACCCCACATCTTTGATGTTGATCTATAGCGTAGAAACATATCACATAGACATCACCACACTCCAAATGCATCCAATGACATCTAAATTTTTGTTATCACTAGTAATATAATGTGGTCATACTGTATATTGAAAATTCAATCATATGAATCCCAAATGACAGTTCAAACATACTAGTATAGGGCCAAGTAAATTTCCACTATGAAAACTAAGGTTATAAGTACATTATCACCATGACATATTATATCCTTTCTCATCTGTTGAGGAACCACTATCTGTTAGGAGGTGCAATCACTCATAAAGATGATCTCATCTCCTTATAAGGGTACTTATTTATGTTATTAGTCTATTGGTGTCTGATCTTGAGGAGTATGCAAAATTGCACAAAGTTGACCATTGCATATGTTCATTATGTGCAAATGCAAATTGTTTGATCATTGAATCATTAATTATAGATAGAGTTATGACATTATGTTGAACTTGTTGTATAAGAAGCATCATACGACATCTTGTTTGAACCAGACCCCTCCTACATGTAAAGTATGGCCTATGGGGGTTGGTGTATTCAAATTGACCATTTTGTACATCTGTGGCAGCCATGTATACTCACACAGTGCAGGGGAGGTGACACAAACATGAGGAAATTCCATTGTCCATTGCAAGGAAACCTAAGTATTCAAGAAATGATGTGTCACTGTACTTGTACATCATATCATATTAATATTAAACATTATATTAGGCCACTTGGTCTTATTTATTGTCTGGTGAGACATGACATGGATATTTTTGCACGGGAAAATTTAGTAGGGGGTAAAATCCATAGAGTTTACCTAGACCAAGTACAATAGTCACCATACGCAAGTGGATGGATCTTATTGTACATAGTAAAGATCAAACCTAAGGGAAAATATTTTTAAGAACAAACTTATCAAAGTATCCAAGTGAGAACTAGCATTTAACACAAGATTGGGTTGTTGATTACACTAAGCTTGCAAATAATAGAATTGTTGAATTAAGGGTTTGCTTAATCAAATGATGGGAACACTAGGGTAGGATGGATTTCACCACCATTACCTATCATTTTCTCTCTCACCACATCATATTAAGTACGAACATGTATATGTTAAGGTTAGGAAAATTCCCCTTTCAGCATTAGGATTAAACCCAAATAGATATCTCTCTAAACTTGTTGTCACACTACCTAGAGATCATACATCTATCACCTTAGAAAGCACCTTTATGAAATTCTCATCAAGGGTTTAGATAGAATCAAATCAACATCCTGGATCTGGGGTCCAAAATTCTTTACATCCAAGATTATGACAAACATGTAAATCTACTGATTAGACAAGCATACAAGCATTAAACGATAGATTCTAAACTTGTAATTGTTCATACAAAATAATTGCAGATACAAGAGAAACATTGGGTAACTGTGGCTACTCCTGGCACCCTAGCAAGGTGATTACTCATGCATAGCAACAACAGTAGAAACAACAAGCGAAGGGAAGAAGAAAACCATCATCACACTAGAAAAAGAAGAAGTAGTCATGATGTTCAGATGGTTTTCTTCAAAGTTTGGAATGTTGATAGTCAATGTAACATCAAACTACCCCTAGATATTCGTCACAAGTTATCTTCAGTCATTGTTCCTCCTTCTTTGAGGCTGGATCTAGATGCTATTGGGGTACGTCAACTTTGATGATGGTGAAAGTCATCATCCGATGGATGGAGGAAACTTCAGTTGGCATCCACAAACTTATGGAATGGATCTATGGTTTCTAGAGGTTGAATGCTTGGAGCAAAAGTAGCAGTCTGGAGACATCAATGGTAGATTGTTTCTTGGTTAGTAGTCTCCTTGTATTTATAGATGGAGGCTAGGGCTTGGAACCCTCCCAGCCGCTATGGAATGAAGTCTTGACACTGCCATGGAGGTGAAAAGGAAACAATGATGAGTCTTCGGTTTGAAGTAACTCCATCGATGGGCAAAGATTCAGACATACCATTGGTTGAGGCCACACCACATCCATCAGAAGAAGAACTATGGTGGCCATCGGTTGTTGGAAATATAACTACCATCATATCTGAGAGTTAGAGTGACCATCAGTTGACGTGAGATGGAGTGCCATTGGATGTTGTCCATTGGAAGGTAGATGCAGAAAAACCATTGATTGTGGTGTTCAAATATTCCTTTGGTTGTTTATGTAGAACATGCATTAGATGTTAGAGTTAGAGTGGCCATCGGTTGCCATGATCAGGAGTACCATCAGAAGGTCAATGTAGGGGAACAATCGGTAGTTGGAAATTGATGGAAGAGTTGATAATACCCACCCTGGGGGGTATTGACATGGGGTCGATGGTCTGTGCCTATGGGGCATATTCTAATATAAGGCAGACCACTTGGAAACTAATGGCTTGATAGGTGATTCAAAACTGACGGCTAAGATCTGATGGAGGAACGGGCCATTGAAATATGGCTTATTTCATCAAAAAAAGTTGGGCCCTCTAGTCGGTTAGTCAGACCACCACCTCCTACACTCTTCTCATGTTAAGAAGTTCAGTCCTGCCACAAAAAATAGAAAATTGATATAAAACCTTATAAATCATTATAAAATTTAGAAAACCTAAATGCAAGTTAGTTCTAAGCTAAAATGATGAAATAAGTGCAAAACCATGATTAGAATGTAGATAAATCTAGGATGAATATGCATTCATCATGACATCAACATAACATAATTCAACAGTTACCAATACTACATAATACTAGTCAATCTGCAAATACATGTTCACGTGTATCCCAAAGAAGATAACTAATTCCTTCATGTAGTACATTACCTACCAGGACATCGACTTGAGTAGTTTGGTGGAAGAAGTTCAACTCCTCTTCTTTGTTTGGCCCTATAGTGACAAAACTACCCCCCTTATCAGCGTCCATCAAAACATCACCATCCTATTGGTGTCGTATAAAGTTGTGGATGATACAACATGAAACTATTATATGGCATTTTCTACGGATGGGATAGGTTGCATTTTTTAGGTAAGAAAACCTCTTTCTCAACTCACAGAATTCTCTCTCAACAACATTTCTTAATTGCGCATGTTGGTGGTTGAACATATCCTTATACTTGTGTGCTTGTCTGTTTCCACCTTTAAACTCACCCAAATGATAACATGTGCTGTAAAATGGGGCAAGAAATTGAGGTGTGTTAGCCGAGCATACATCCATTAGGTAATACTTACCAGGAGGCACTTTAAAACCTTCAATCATCATAGTTGACAGGAGGACCCTCGTGTCTACTATAGAACCCTCCCACCCTATCAACATGTATGTAAACTCCATGTCAAAGTTTATGAAACCCATGAATTTTACTAAGAAAAACCCTTTCCAATTGCGATAATGATTCTACTTTTCCCTATCAACCTTTACAGGAATGTGTGTCCCATCAACTTCCTAAATATCATCCTAAAACAATATAGTGCAAAGTTCATTAAGAAATGTCAGTGTGGTAAGCAAAATTATGACATTAGGGTAATTGATACCTTCAAGTAATGGTTGAATAGTGGGTTTCCTAAGATCCAATGGTGTAGCCTTTTAGATCTGGTAGGCATGATAATATACTCATGTGCAACTCACACATCGCGTCCAAATCCTCATTCAATTTTCTACTTATTGTCTTGCCTGAATGATGTAGTCCTCTACTAAAGCACGGTCGGTATGGTTGTAGCCAACCATTTGGAGAAAAAGAAAACAATCTCAATTTATGATGCACCTATTATACTTTTTAACAGACCACAAGTCTCAACAAGGCCTATCAAAGTATATGGTTCCATTCTAAAAAGTTCATACACTCTCATTATATGTTCTATGAGGATTTTATTACCCATTTTCTGACCAATCCTAATACTGATGGACCTAGGTACTTGAGTAATTTGTCAAATTCATTCAAACATTATTGAATCTACAATTGGTTGCTGAATTGACTCAACAATCTGATATATTGATCCTAAAACCAAATCTAAAATATTTACCATGAATTCTCGTGTTTTTATATGATTGTTACCATCACAATTTAAGAGAAAAAAAATCCACCTATGCAAGTGTAAGAAAATAATGACTACATATGTTTAAGGTGTAAAAGAAAATGTAACATAGAAACTTCACTTATGAATTAAAATCTAATAACAAAGCATAATAGTCAATATTACATGCCATAAACTTAAATGGGAGGAAAATAAAGAGTTTGTCCACATTACATGACATAAAACGAAATGATAAGTGTTAAAATGATAATTATATTTCATGGGAGTTATGCTCCTCAATGAAATATATCACAATCAAGAATTCCATAGTTTTCCAATAAAGGTGCATGCCTCTATTGTGGCATGCTTTGTTCCCACCATGACTATTGTTCCGATCAAAAGCTGAGCTTGCTTTGAACAAAGGATATGGAGGTGCACTAACCCCTACATCACCACCAAACATTTGTCACATGGGTGATATATTAGAAGGGGTGTTGAATGATGGATATGGGGTTTGTGAATGACCTCTAGGATATTGAGGCATGTATGATGGTGGCATACTCGATGTTGGTTCTATTGTAGGCATTTTTTGAGACCGAGGGCCCAAAGGGAAAAACATGCCACAATATGCCGAGGGAAACTTTCATAGTACCTAAAATAATGGTCTCTCAGCCATCCAAAAAGTCTATCAGGGTCTTGTCGTAGGATACGGAATATTGTGCTATTTGTGCCCTCCTTCATGCTATTCACGACAATAGAAAAATGCCAATAGTGAACCCAAGAAGGCATTGTTGAAATGTTGCAAAATTTGGGCGTACTCCTCTTTCTTAATAGAGTTGTAGACAAAATCGGTGCTTGATTCAAATCCCTTTTCTTGCAATTGGTTGAATTCACATATGAAGTATTTTGAAATAGCCCTGCGTTTAGGTGTGTGCGCCCCTTGATTCCTATAAAGTTGACTAAAAGGTGTTCATGTGCCACTACTTTTGTAATCAAGACCTACATTATCTCCCTCGCTTAGAAAGCCAAAGTTTCCCATGTAACCAGAAAATCATGTGTTATCTGCTGCAATATTTTGGAATGACTATTGTGGTTGGGGCAAAACAACGTTATCAGATCCATCAAGTTAATGTAGCTTCATCCTATGAGGAAACGTCCATTGGAAACTCTTTGTTAGTTGAGGACATTGCATGGTGGACCCTCACGATGTTTTTGTCCCCATCAACTTGATATTGTGGTAAAGATACAAGGGCTGGTTAAGAAGTGTTGCTAGCTCCTAGTTCACCTAATAGGAAGATAATTTTGTTTAGGAGGATATTAATACCGTAATCTTATGATACGTCTTCGTGAAATGTTGGGCATACATTAACTATATCCTTCCTATCGTGTGTATCATGTAGTATGGGCTTGTTCCTTAAATAATCCCACCCAATACCACTATGGTTGGTCACACATTTCAGTCGAAAAAAATCTTTCATTAGATTCTTCCATCTGGTTTTCATCTGCTCCAATGTAGAGTTGGGCCTCCCCATTCTCAATTTCCAATCAAAAAGCTTATCCGTCCATGCCTCTTTAGTTAATTTTCCATCTACACATCTACCTACATCATATTGTTGTCTCAAAGCAGTAACTAGAGCCTCGTCGGTCTCCCTACACCATACAACATAGAGCCTTATCTCTTGAGAAGTTATATTAGTAATGGTACTGTAGTATATTTTAATGGTTAGGGTTTAACGAATTCTAAAATTTTGTATCAACTTTGTTTGAATAATCAATTGATGCATGTATCTAGTTTCAAAACTAGGGGTATGGTATGTGCACAATCTTAGGAAACACCATTTCTTAATTTGGTAAAACGTTATTGAAGTAAATACCAACAACTGACATAAAGGGGAATCAAACAAAGTGGTTCATATAAATGTAAAAAATCCTCTCATTCCTATCTATGAAAATGAAGAAATCTAAATTTGAGCGTTATAAGTAATACAAAATGTGGTCATCCCTGAAATGAATTTGATTGGATGTATTGAATATCAAATATTTCCCAAAGAATTGAGAAATCTGAAAAGACACATCTAAATGCATACTATTAAAAAAGCATGATAGTTTCTGAATGCAAAATATACTGAACTAAAATCAATGGTTTTCTGGGATTGGTACAACATATTAATTAGGGATGTAGCAAGACTTTGGAAACCAAAAAAATCTAACTTTTATAAATCCAACTCAATCAAAATAGGGTAAAACAATTGACAGAGTGGTGTTGTGGTCAGGCCTAAGTCGAGGACCACTAATTTTCACAACGAATCTTTAGAAAACAAATCAATGTCAAATTGATATTAGACCCTTCCATGGCCAGCACACATTCACGACCACAGTTTTGGAAAGTATGAAAGCTGACGAGGGAAAACAACAACATAATCAATTTGAAAATAGGCAAGTTGATGAGGGCAAACAACCACAATTTTTGAAGTGGTGGTTGTAGTGAAATCCACTATAAATTGCCTTGATGGTGGATGTAATGAACAATAATTGTAGATACAGAGTATGTAGAACAATATGTAGAACAAATCCATACCATATGGAAATAGGAGAAAAATTTGTGTGGAAATTTGTGACAATATTTGACCTGAAATCCATTATAATTAAGAAATTGATAGCATATGCAAATCAAAGTCAGTCTGAATATGTAGAACATAATAACCACACCCTTGGTGGATGTACTGAACAATAAAATTTTGGACATGAGAATAATCACAAAACCTTGGTGGATGCATGTATTTGGACCCTATTTCCTATATTAGGATCTTACAACTACCTCCGTAACAATCTTAATGTATCATGAGGAAATTTACTAAAATTTTAATGTAATGAGATGATGATGGCAAAAAAGAACAAGAAGAATATGGAGTTTATTCAACAGGCATGATTAATATGTCATTAAGTTGGACATGTATTGAAATGGATACTACACTTAGGATAAGGAATTTTAATTACATAAAACACAACCAATAATAATAAGAAACCATAGGACAAAATATGATAGTCCAATCCTACACAAAATAAACAAATGACAACACACCACTTGAAAACTCTCTAATAGAGGTATCAATGACTGAAGTAGGTCCTACCAACCTGGCTAATATTGATAGAAGACCTAAATGTCATAGGTGTTTAGGTCCTCATCCACATATAGAATGATTTTAGTATGTAACACATACTAAGCATTCCTTGGTAAGTCAATTGAGTTGCCAATGATATTCAGTTGTTTAGAACATAGGTTAAACCAATTGTCTGAATGGTGTTCTGGTCGCCTATAAACCAGTCACCAGGAATATGCACAAAAAATTTGTGACAGCAAATCAATGTTGATTGGATATCAAACCTTACTAGGGTAGGTACACATTCACAACTACAATTTTAGAAAAGATACAACAAATGTATAATGGAATTTTTTTTTTAAATTAAAAATGTAGCAAAATGATGACAACAAAAACCAACAAGAAGAAAATGGAACTCAGAGACAATATGAATTGTACCACATATTAATCATGCCACTGGTGAATGTACTAAAAAATAATAATATCTAGATACAACAATAATCACAAAACCCAAGTGCATTCATATAAATACCAAATTCAGTATTAGACCCTTCTAGGGTCAGCACACATTCAAAAACACATTTTTGGAAAAATAGTAGGGATGTATCATGTGGAAATTCAATACAAATAGAAAGTAGGAAAGAAGATGAAGGAAAAGAACAACATAACTTCCACTCAAATTAAGGAAATTGTTCCATAAAAAGAAGTGTTGGTTCTACTGAAATCTAGTATAAATTGTCTTTCTGCTGCAAGTGATGGACAATAATTGTACATACAGTGTATGTAGAATAAATTCATACCATATCATATATAATGTCTACGTCTTAACACACATCTAAATCTAGTTGAGTGGACAATGCAAACATGATCCAAAGAACATATAGAAATTTAGTTAGTTGTGTAGAGCCAACCAATTAGTTGATGACAAAAATATATACTATTTGGAGAGTCCCTGTTTAGGGATAAATATGAATGTGTTCAATAGGAAGTAATTAATATGTAGCTCAACAAATGATATAGTGAACATGGATACCATTATTCAAAAAGGAAAATTAAATACATAAAAAGATAACTATCATACTAGGAAACAATGGGAAAAATTATGACAATGCAACCTAGTACAAAACAAACATGTGTAGAAGCATACAATGTGATAGGTATTTGAGGTGTTTAGTCAACATCAACAATTTGGTAGTTAAATATAAGGAGTTTAGGATAGGTAAGAACATATAGAAACATAAAACATATTGATAGACGACCTAAACGAAACCAACAAGCTTTAACTGAAATCCATACCAAATGTGGCCAAAGTCATGAACCTTGGACAACCAAAAATTTATTAGTATTAAAAATTTTAAACTAAAAATGTATTCAATATTACTAATTTGGAATATGTTTCCTACCATCAACTACTTATCCAAGAATGTAACAAGCATAACATTTGAGCCCAACTAATAAGTAATAACAAAAGCCTTGATGATAACAGGTATAACGATAACATTGGAAATGATCAAGTAGTAATATTTCACCCAACTGAACATCATACTCATGATGTTGTGATAACAACAACCACACAAAGTGACAAATACAATAGTTCTTGGTTTGGTTTAGCGAAAAAATTGGCACAATTTCTTCTCATGAGAGAGTACCAATGCTACACATGAGTAGAGAAACACTAATCACAACACTAAAAGCTAAGGTCTAAACACCACAAACGATTCTTCCTTGATAGAGGGGATACATGTTTGGCAAATGTATTCCCAGAAACCATGATGTATCCCATACCAGAAAGGGGGTAAGAAATCCAAATTGCAATTGGAACAGAAAATGAACATGTGAGGTATTACGTGCGGTGAGTAGGGGAAAAGTACTTTGATATGAAATCAAACAACTTCTTCAAAACACTTTGATCAGTGTTGAAGGGTTGCCCTATGATTTGTGGTATCAAGGGGAAGTGGACATTGACAAGGTCTGCGACTATGCCCACCACTCTATTGTTGATCTTCAACCACTCGAGTGAGTTAGGGTTTGGAATTTGTGTATTTGTATGCAATCCACAGTGGTCAAAAGGGGGTGATGACCAAGGAGATAAGGTGCAAGCAAGGCTTACCTAGGGTGACGCCCTATACCAGCAATACATGTGTCTATGACAGGGATGGGATTGGGGCAACTATTGGCGATGATCAAAGGAGCTACTAACACAAAGCTATAGGAGAAGAGGAACTACAAAAGACATACCTACTAAGTAACACTACAACCTCCTCACAGTGAAAGAGCAGGCGTGACACTGTGGGGAAGACCATAGTTGCACATGCAAGATAGTTGTGGGACACGTCTCAGAGAAAACGTTATTAACGATGCGAAAGTGATTAATTAGCAGCAGAATTACTAAAAGTCACTAAAAATTAAAACTTTTCGTAAAGAGATCTACAAAATGTGAAACTCTTTCATTAAGAAACAAGGTAAGTTATTTACAAGCTGATACATCAACACTTCTCTGTATCATCACATCTCGAGGGTTACAAGCATCCACTGCCCTATTAACTATACAAGGCAAGATACAAAAACTCGAGGCATTACGCCAAAAATCTCAGATCTATATTAAACTATCTACTGACTTCTAGGACCTGAGAGTACAGAGACGATGCATAGGACGTTCTATCTACAAGATTTGACAGACAATGTCTCCACGTGAGGATCACTGCTGTCCCTGATGTTGCTGCTGCTGCTGTTGCTGCTCGCCCGCTGAAGGGTTCCTTCATCCTCGGAATCTACCTAAAAAGTTGAATCCTACGGGGGTGATACAATTGAATAATTGTCCCAGCGAGAGTTATAACTCTCCTCCAGGAGCATTGTTATTGCAAATAATTGAATAACACTGAGCAGTAGAACTGTAATTATTCAACAACAGGCAATTCATTTAATAAGTTAAGTAGATCAGTAATTTATGTGCAATAATTTCAATTATAACTTGATTGAATTACAAGACATATAACCAATAAGGAATATGAAGAACATGTATACTAGTTATTCAACTAGAACAATATAAACAATGTATTATCACTCATTGTTTCTCGTAGTTCAACCTAAGCAATTATGCTATACGATTGATTACATTTTACAAACATATTTATGCCCTGGGGAGATGAGTGACACCGCTCATACTCCAACCGACCATTACGAAATCACAATCGGTACCATACATTGGTCATCAGGAGAGCCAGATTCCTATGACCTCATCATCCTCAGTCAGTGTGAGGAACAACGTGCATGACATCTTGTGTCGCTGCTTAAATAGCTTTCCAGGGTATTCTGGCAACTTCACTATTAGAGTTACAGTGGCATGCTATACTCTCTTCACCATCGAGGTATTTCTTGTTTATCTCTCATCGATGCGGCATTTACAACATCATCGGGGGATTAGTGATACATCATCCCGGAATATACATATAATGAAGGATTGTGAGATTAAATGTACATCTCACATCAATTCTCTCATTAGGACCTAAGGATATTTGCGTCCATTACCCCCACATACTCAAAAGTATGCTCTCCAGGAGTTCCCTTAGGAAAACCTGTTTCACCATCATTTAACTTCTGATAATGATGGATCTATGGTCAGGGATCTACATGATATCATTATAGTTGATTATTTAAGTACATTATAGCATTCTTTTAACATCAGACATGTTTTCAAACATAAACCAATAAGACAATTGCTATAAAGAAAGAGTACTAATTGTATCAAGTTCATATCACATCTTGTTAACATTGGGATATCAATCCCTAACCATCTTATCATTATGATTTAGGAATATGGGTGTTCAAACCCTTATATCCTCAAAACACTTGTTACCAAGTAACATATTGCCATCAAGTCATTCTATAATATGAACATGATAGTAGCAATGTAGATTTTTCTCATAGCTCATACAGCCTATCAGTCTCATTTGTTACCTCTCACTAGGCAACATAGCATATCATTTCTTTCAAAACTTGTAAAGTTCTTTTAATGAATACGACATCATAACTCTTACATGGATATGCTCACTATTTCATAAATACTTGCATGATTAAAGCAAATGATAATAGGAACATTATCTCTATATCAGCACATTGCAAAAACAAAGATAACTTTACTATTCAAGGGTTGCACCACTATGCCCTTACTAGGGTTAGGGTTTCCCTTTTCAATTCAATTAGGGTTAACCAACCCCTTTAGCTCAATTAGGAATAGTGATTCCTTATTTCATTATCTCATCATAGGGCTTCATGCTATAAGACATAACCCATAGTTAGGGTTTACTGTTCACATCATCACATTACCCTAGATTAGGGTTTACTATTCACATTACAACACATTACCCTAGATTAGGGTTTACTATTTATATCACATTACATTACCCTATATTAGGGTTTACTATTCACTTTACAATGAATTAAGATCATACCAACATCACATATTAGGATTACTTCCATTAATACCCTCAATTAGGGTTATGATTCATTAGCTTTCATAACTAGGGTTTCATGATCTCACTATCATGGATCATACCCTAATTAGGTATTCATTCATGTTGGGAGTCCATTTCTTGATTAACATTCATATAAGAAATCTTCTCTCTCCTCTTTCTATAAGTTGATGTTTGCATCACCCTTGATTAGGCTAAGTCAATTCAATATTGACATCATGGGTTATCTCATTTCTATTTTGATAATTAAGTCTTACTCATCCAAAGAGTACTAATCACTCTATCCCATCAAGTGTATCTTTGTAATGATCACCACTGATTATAACATGCATTAATCAACTAATTACTTGGTCCCTTAATCACTTTAGGTATCTATTAGGTTTAGATTAATCAACCACTAAACCATCTTGACCACTAAGGCATCAAACGTGAAAACCTCTAGATGGGGGGTGAATAGAGTTTTATAGAGATTTTAAAATAATTTAAACTCAAGCAACCACAAAGAAAGATTGGACAAAGAGACACAAGGGTTTAGAGTGGTTCCTAGCCTTAGCAAATACTAAGGTAGTCAGTCCACTACCCGGTTGCTTACCCAACCGGGATTTGAAAAGAAATTATTTTATTACCTCACAAGGATTTTACATAAAATACATTTCTTTTCCCTAAACCCTTCAAGCAGCCTTCACCTAGAAGTAATCGCCCAACTCGAAGCAGCCTTCCCTTGAAGTAGATGCACCAACACCCGTTGCACCAGCCTTCTGAAGTAGCTTCCCGTGCGATAGCCTTCTTGAAGTAGCTTGAAGTCCCCTTCTCCACCTGAGAAGTCCACCCTCTCCAATCCGCAGCCTCCAACCCTAGGAGTAGCAAGGAGAGTACAAGGAATAAATAGGAACAAGAAAGAATTACAGAAATTACAATACCGTTGTAAGCACAAGGCTTGATTTTCCTATATCAAGCGTTTGGATCTCCCAACCAAGATATATAGCAATGTGATTATTATGTGTAGGAGATCCTAGTCTATAGGACACGAAATGGTAGCAATATGAATGTATAACAAGTGTGGGAATTGCACTATTGCTCTAGACAGATTGCCAATGTAGTGTACGCTCAAAGATTGCACAATTGAGTATGTAAGTATGTTCTAGTGTCCTATGGCTTGTCCTATTTATAGGAATGGCCTAAGTATGCTTAAGGACGTTCTAGACAACTTCTAGGGGGTTCCTAGTGCTTAACTAGCCGTTAGGAATAAGTTAGGCGCATTAGCAACGGCTAGTTAATTAATTCTGCAGTTGCTGTCAGAGACCATCTCGGTCGAGGACTTGTCGACCGAGATGCCCAGTCGGTCGAGGATTTTTCGACCGACAGGCTCTCTGGATTAACGTTTATTTGCAACTGTCAACTGCTGTGTCTAACGATTACTTTTGGTCAATCTCGGTCGAGAAGTTTGTCGACCGAGAGTGTCTCGGTCGAGGAGTGTAGTCGACCGAGATTGACTCTGTTTTCAATCTTTCAATTAAGATACTAAGTGAGTGCATGAGTGTGCATTATGTGATCCTATTAGAAGGATATGTCCTAACTAAGTGTAGTGTTTAGTTAGGAAGATCTAACGCTTGATTTACATGAAGTCTAAGTACTTGTACATTATATGTTTGTACAAGTTTACATATGATTACATTGCATGACATTTATAAACATTCAAGCGTAAGGATTCCCTAGGACTTTGTCATCACCTTGTTCCTGCACACTTAAGTATCTCGTTAGATTAATAAGAATGAAATGTTTGTCATCATCGAAACAAAGGGATTTATCATAATATCCAATTTATCCAACAATCTCCCCCTTTTTGAAGATGACAAACATTTCCTAAATATGAAAATAAGGAAAATATAAAGTATATGAGTTTCATACTTGAAAATTTACCTTTTGTAGCCATTTATGTTTTTCAAGTAAGTGCTGGCCAAGATGTGATGAAACTCTTTTATATATATTTTTATATTCTTTCTCCCCCTTTGTCATTTCAAAAAGATATCCAAAGTTGAATGTTTTATTTTTCTTCTCCCCCTTAATATAATGCTCCCCCTTAATTAGATATCCTATTAGGAACATTGATTTTTATCTAATTTATCCATAATTTGTTTCTCAATCATTCGCAAAGGATGTTAAGCCTTGAAATGAAATGAGATACCTTTAAGCATATGATGAAATGTATATGGATTTCTCATATATCAAAGGACGTTAAGTCCTAGATTAGATGAGAGTCCTCTAAGCTTAGAGTACCAAAAAAAATGTCTCCATCCAAATGCAAGGGATGTTAAGCCCCATTTTGGGTAGAGAGTTCCTTCATGTACAAGATACCAAGTTCAATAAATTCATAACTTTCTTGAAAATATTCAGTTATACATAGTGATTTCAAAGTTTTTGTAAGCTTCTTTTAAACAATGATCAAAGTTTTAATGATCTCCCCCTTTTTCTTATGCTTTGCTCCCCCTTCGATAGATATCGCAAATGAAAGTTTGAATACTCAACAAATACAAAAAAATGTCCAAGATTTTAACAAAGATGTATGCAATTATGTCAATCTGGAAAAACAGAAACCCAGTCGGTCGACAGTTGCTCGACCGACAATGTTCTCGGTCGACTAGTTGCTCGACCGAGAATGTTTCTGGAGAACTATTTGGTTATTTGAGAATTTAATTTTAATTTGTAATAGTTGCCTGTTTTAATTATTATTATTCCCTTATTTGCTATGCTCTACAATAATGAACTTATAATGCGTATTTTGAAGAAGTCTCATATGCCAAACAAATATCCATGTGAACAAATAAAAATGGCAAATTTCATTCAATGGCATGAAGAAGATTACAATTATATAGAATACAACTATTACAACTCCAACACTTCACAGGAAAGATTTAAGAATTACATCAATGTCCGGATCTTTCCCAAGAAATGGCTCGGCTCCATAGTATTGGACCAGAGTTTTCCAATCCAAAGCACCAGTTGTAGTCAACGCATATGCTTCCAGGAAAGTGGGAACTCGGTCAAAACGGAAGTGAGCAGCTATGTCTTGCAATTGTATGGAAGAAAATTGAGTATGTGCAAGATCCATTGAGGGTGAAGGTGGAGGTTGATAATAGTTGTATGAGGGGTTAAATGGGTTGAGCATGCCAGGGTTTAAAGAATGCGGATATTCATCGGTTTGGTTAGGAGAAAGGTTTTGCATTCTTTGATTTAAGTATGACATGGCATGGTGATTGTAGTTTAATTGTCTACTAAGATGGTATTGGGAGCCAGCAATATAAGTAAGGGTATTTTGGATGGGATCAATGGAAAGGTTAGTAGGAGGAGGGGTGGTATATCCTGATTTGATGACTCTCCTTCTACTCTTGCCCTTTTATGGCCAAAGTCAATTCCCATCTTCTCTACGGTGTTCTTACTTATCTTTGGTGGTCTACGCTCCCATATGTATCCCATATCTTCAATGTTTGACTTAAGAAAATGTTGAGTAATCTGGCACACAAAATCGGCATATGGTGGATTGCCAGAAAACTCAAGCATATTTTTAAGTATTATGCGAATGAAGTTGATGGGAATTTCTTTTATGATAGCATAAATTAGACACATACGGAAGATAGGAACCTCAGATTTATTGGCTCGTGGATGTATGTTGGTGGAGACAATGAGGTTTACTATTCTACATGCCGGTTTTAGGTTTATTGCATAATAGGTTCCCCTATCTTCATGACAAGTGGTATTGGCTTGAAATATGGCTCTTTTTATATCACTAAGACTAGTGGTGTGGTCATCATGGGAAAATAGATTTATTGGATTGCCGGTGGAAAGGTCAAGGAAATCTTGATATTCATCTATATCAATTTCAAGCATGTCAAGAATATCCCCTTCGGAAAATTTAAAACTATGCCCATTGACCATGGTATAGAAGAAAGTGGTGTCATTTTCGGTGTGGGATAGAAGATTGGCATAGAATTCGTTGACTACCT
This sequence comes from Alisma plantago-aquatica, assembly GCA_963693085.1. NCBI lineage: Eukaryota > Viridiplantae > Streptophyta > Magnoliopsida > Alismatales > Alismataceae > Alisma > Alisma plantago-aquatica. The sequence goes on from OY856409.1 coordinate 420,340,080, forward strand.
TAATGGAGTAGGAAGGAAAGGATGGATTGATGAAGTCCTTCAGCTTTTGTACTCCAAAGAGATGCTCCAGGTCTACGATGTTGATGAAGTCCATCACTTCGACCGGACGTCGGGGAAGAGGAGCTTTAGAGGAAAGCCGAAAGTATCTATCTCCAGCATCTCCGTCGACGAAAGCTATGTCATTGATGATCGTCAGTGGCGGAGTGGCTTCCCTCTCTTCTCTTCTTTTTCTTCCAGCAACTTTCTTCTTCCCACGAACAGTTGATGATGAGGCCATTGTGTTTCTTGAGAGTGGAGAAGAAGCAAGGAAGATTTGAGGGTAAGAGTGCTGAAGGATTGCACGAAATTGCACTAGAGATGGACTATGGAAGCAAGGAAATGCAAGTGTGAATAAGTGGCTCGTTTTTGCACTTATTTATAGAATTCCAGCGACCCGGTCGGTCGACGACTCATCGACCGAGCGTCCGCAACGGTCGAGTTGCAGACGCGCCACTTGGTCCTCCAACGGTAAAGAAAACGGTCATAACGGTCGGGTCACAACGGTCATATCCAACGGCTATTTCTCGGTCGAGCGCTTGTCGACCGACATTGTCTCGGTCGAGCACTCGTCGACCGACAGTTTGTCTGATACTGAGTCTGTTTAGAATTTGTCGGTCGAGTGAGGTGGGCTGACCGAGTGGTTCTCGGTCGAGCATTTTTCGACCGAATAACTTACTGAGTTCAATTTTTGGCTGAATTTTAATGCAAATCATAGAATATTTTTGTAGAGCATATGTATATTCCAAGGGAGTAATAATATTTAAGGCTTCTAATTACCACAAATGATTTGACGTTTTGATTTAAAAATATGCTAAGATTAAGTTCAATAAAATAATGTTCAAATAAACAATTTTTATCAAAGTTTATTTTAGGTCGCCCTTGATTACGACCATAGCGCCCCTTGGTCAAATTTTATTTTAACCAAGAGGCATATTCTGCAGGTTTCCAGTATGAATCATTCATATGCGAAGTATGAGTTCTGCAGATAGCTTGCAAATATCAATTTGAGACACATTAAAGTGTACTAATTATGAGAGCTTAATAAGGACATCAAATATGGTGAAGCATATTCAAGAATAATATCCATTCATGAATTTAAGATTACTTTGGATAGACTAAAATATAAAAGCACACAAAAATTTATTTGAAACATTTTATTCATTGCAAGTATAAAAAAAATGTGCAATAAAAGAATGATTAAATAGAATCTTTCAAGAATAATCTTTCAAGAATCTTTCAAGAATAATTTTCACATACAATGTAAAGATTTACAGTAGTTTGAGATAAACGTATGTGTATCAAGGTGCTATTAAATCTTTTTAATTTTTTATTTTGTTATCCCTAAATGTTAAGTTGAGATAGACATAAGGATATACAAATTAAGGTCTATGGTCATATCTCAACTTAGTCGAACCTATTTAATTTGGGATTTTTGGAACCCATACCATTTCGACATGCTTTTTCTTGTATGGGCATGAAAAAGAATAATGTCCAAGGCGTGAGCAATAATGACAACAAATTGAATCAACCTCAAGCCTTTTTCTATGGTTTTGATTTAGGTTATTCTTGGGTATATACATTTTTGTGCCTCTAGGTATATAAGCAGATTGACTCGCTTGTGTCCTTCTAGGTTGTTGATGGGATTTCTCATTAGGCTTATAACCTAGTCCTCTTCTCCCTATTTGATGATAGGAATTTTCTAGTATATTATCAAGGATTCCATTGTTGCTTAACTTACTAACTTTTTGTTGCAACTTAACGATCTCATCCATTCTTTTCTTGATATCTAATTTTGCTTGATCTAGATTGGATGATAACATATTTCTTTCTTTCACTATATTGTCATAATCTACATGGGTGCACAATATAGGTTGTTTTTGAATATCATTTAACTTTGCAAGCAATTCAGTCTTTTCTTGACATAGAAGATCATAGTTAGTCTCTAGAGTGAAAATTTTCACTTCACTATTACTCAGAGATGATTTCAAAGTACGATTGTCAGACATAATGCTATCTTTTTCAAAACCAAGAGTATTCAATTTAGCATATAAATCATCATTTTCGGATGTAAGCTCAAGAAGTCTAGCATTTAGATCATCATTTTCTTTATTTGATTTCTTTAATTTCTTTTTGTATTCAACATATTTGTTATGTGTTTCTTCAATAATAGCAACTAACTCCTCCTTGGGTAAATCAAGCAAGCTTACCTCTTCTTCTTCTTCCTCACTTATTGTAGCAACGAAACACTCTTTATGTGCATCTCCTTTCTTTGACCTCCATGGACATTTAGACGTAGAGTGCTTTGTTCCTAAGCACCAATTGCAACTTGTCGAACTTTGGTCCATGCTCCTCTTCTTGTGGTTGTAGTCACCTCCTCCCTTTATCTCTTCAAGACCTTGTTAGGGCTCCTTGAAGCCTGCTCTGATACCAATTGAAAACCTCTAGAGGGGGGGTGAATAGAGTTTTATAGAGATTTTAAAATAATTTAAACTCAAGCAACCACAAAGAAAGATTGGACAAAGAGACACAAGGGTTTAGAGTGGTTCCTAGCCTTAGCAAATACTAAGGTAGTCAGTCCACTACCCGGTTGCTTACCCAACCGAGATTTGAAAAGAAATTATTTTATTACCTCACAAGGATTTTACATAAAATACATTTCTTTTCCCTAAACCCTTCAAGCAGCCTTCACCTAGAAGTAATCGCCCAACTCGAAGCAGCCTTCCCTTGAAGTAGATGCACCAACACCCGTTGCACCAGCCTTCTGAAGTAGCTTCCCGTGCGATAGCCTTCTTGAAGTAGCTTGAAGTCCCCTTCTCCACCTGAGAAGTCCACCCTCTCCAATCCGCAGCCTCCAACCCTAGGAGTAGCAAGGAGAGTACAAGGAATAAATAGGAACAAGAAAGAATTACAGAAATTACAATACCGCTGTAAGCACAAGGCTTGATTTTCCTATATCAAGCGTTTGGATCTCCCAACCAAGATATATAGCAATGTGATTATTATGTGTAGGAGATCCTAGTCTATAGGACACGAAATGGTAGCAATATGAATGTATAACAAGTGTGGGAATTGCACTATTGCTCTAGACAGATTGCCAATGTAGTGTACGCTCAAAGATTGCACAATTGAGTATGTAAGTATGTTCTAGTGTCCTATGGCTTGTCCTATTTATAGGAATGGCCTAAGTATGCTTAAGGACGTTCTAGACAACTTCTAGGGGGTTCCTAGTGCTTAACTAGCCGTTAGGAATAAGTTAGGTGCATTAGCAACGGCTAGTTAATTAATTCTGCAGTTGCTGTCAGAGACCATCTCGGTCGAGGACTTGTCGACCGAGATGCCCAGTCGGTCGAGGATTTTTCGACCGACAGGCTCTCTGGATTAACGTTTATTTGCAACTGTCAACTGCTGTGTCTAACGATTACTTTTGGTCAATCTCGGTCGAGAAGTTTGTCGACCGAGAGTGTCTCGGTCGAGGAGTGTAGTCGACCGAGATTGACTCTGTTTTCAATCTTTCAATTAAGATACTAAGTGAGTGCATGAGTGTGCATTATGTGATCCTATTAGAAGGATATGTCCTAACTAAGTGTAGTGTTTAGTTAGGAAGATCTAACGCTTGATTTACATGAAGTCTAAGTACTTGTACATTATATGTTTGTACAAGTTTACATATGATTACATTGCATGACATTTATAAACATTCAAGCGTAAGGATTCCCTAGGACTTTGTCATCACCTTGTTCCTGCACACTTAAGTATCTCGTTAGATTAATAAGAATGAAATGTTTGTCATCATCGAAACAAAGGGATTTATCATAATATCCAATTTATCCAACAAAACAATCTTAACATTTTTAGACCTCAAATGGTCTTGTACACTAAACCTCCAAACGGTCTTGGACTGCCCTTGAAACCATTTTGTGATGAAGACCGTTTGGTCATGTTGACTTTGAAACTGTTTGGTAAAGTACACACTCAAGACTGTTTGCCTAAGATGGGGGTGAAGACCGTTTGGTCAAGTTTGACTTTTGAAACTACATGGACATAACCGACCTTGAAACCGCATGGACTAAATGGTTTGGGATCATTTAGACCGTTTGGACTCAAACGGTCTTGAGACCATTTGGACCCAAACGGTCTTGAGACCCTTTGGTCCAAACCACCTCAAAACCACAAGGACCAAAAAGTGTTTCAACCTCTTAATTGAATTAGGGTTTCCAATGTTGAACCCCTCAATCGATCATGTACATGTTAGCCACTCATCAATTGAGTCAATTAAGTCAAACCTCAAATGATTTGACACTCAATTGACCCTCAATTGATCATCAATTATGGCTTGGATCAATTGGATTAGGGTTTGAAATCGATTACCCTTCAACATACTTCAAAGTGAGTCTAATTGATTTGAAGCCATTGAACCATCATTCAATTTGATCATGACCTGACCCCAAACGGTCTTGGGATCATTTGGATGACCTCCAAACGGTCTTGAGACCATTTTCTCAAGTCAACATCAAAAACTAACTCAACTAATTAAGGTTTGGCTCATGGGATTGATTCATAGGTCAACAATCAATTACACTTCAACTTGTTACCCTTAGATCTTCAACCACTTGACCATGGTCAACCCTAGACCTCCAAATGGTCTTGGGTGACCCCCAAATGGTCTTGGGATCATTTGGATATCCTCCAAACGATCTTGAGACCGTTTGCCTATTATTTCATCAATAACTAAGTCATTCAATTATAGTTTGGATACTAGAATTGGTCACCAAAATCAGAAATCGATTACCCATCAACTTAATATCATTGGATCCTCAATTGGTCAACTATGCTTAACCGTAGACCTCCAAATGGTCTTGGGTGATCACCAAACGGTGTTGAGACCATTTGGGTGATCCCCAAACGGTTTTGAAACCGTTTGGGTCACTCAACCCAAACTTCAACATAATTCAATTATTGAAATCAACAATGGACCCTGTAACATCCCTGACCTGGGTTATAACCTAACCTTGGAAGTTTTGCCTAAATTATGTAATTAAACACCTGTGAGTATTCTCTGGCATGTAACTAAGTTCCTAAAGGAACATATACTTTCAATTTTGCTCCTTTATAAACAAAGTTGTAGCATTGTTTTGTAATGCAGGGACCCATGTGCAAGTTACCCAGTTTAAGGGTTTAACTTGAAATTTCACAGGTTAAGATGTTATTTTGATGTTGAGACATCATATGAGTGAATATGATGAGGCATGATAGATTTTCCAAGCTTGGGCATTCAAATGCAGCTTGTGGAGTGATCCTAATGCTTAAAAACCCTAATTTGGAGTAAAGTGTAATTTACCCAAATTGTGGGTGAAATTTGTAAAGTACACCTTCTAGAGCATCTTATATGACTCTTGGCATCATTTAGAGTAGAAATGATGAAAGAGATACATCAATTAATAATCAGATAAGAAAAGTGATCTTTGTGCCTGAATTTCACCATATATGGGTATGGAGATCTTTCATGTATGAACCCTAGTTGAAAGATGACCTTCTTCACCTTTGGACTTTGGGTTTAAGATGAGTTTTGCTTAAGTATGAAAGGGATAAACGTGGCTTATAATAAGAAAGGAGGGACCTAATTAAGAAAAGGAGAAACTAGTTGTCCTTATGTTGGAAATGACCCCAAGATATATATACACCCTTCCTTTGTTTGTAAAGGAACGTTTCCTTCACTTCCTTTCTTATTTCCTTGCTTAGACCGAATTAGGACAGAGCTATGGAGAAAAGAAGGGCGATCAACCTGTTCTAGGTAAGAGAACACCACCTTCTAGCTTGAATTCATGGAGAAAATTCTTGTATAAGGTTGGTTTCATGGCTAATTCACTTAGCTTTCTCGTTCTAGCCATCTTTTCCCAACCTTTCCTTGGAGAAACACCCTTGTCCGACCTGTGGAGCTCAAGACACCATTAGAGGCTTGAAGCTTGGAAGCTTGGATCTCAAGGAACGACCTTAAGGCAGGTTTTATAACTCTAACCTCTTTGCTTTATATGCATATTTGTTCTTGCAATTTTTAGCAATTAGTTCTTCTTCTACCTCCCTTCTTCCTTGCACTTTTGCAAGTAAAACGGTGGAATAACCGACCTTGACAGAGTTTGAAGAAGGTGGGCGTGATTACCAAAGTTACTTTATCAAACGGTCCTGTTTCCCCCCCCCTCTGACCAAACCGTTTGAAGGGCAAACGGGTTCACAAGGTCGGTTGGAGCAAACGGGTTCAACCCGTTTGAGGGAGTTGACCAAGCTTTGACCGTTTGGGATTCCTGTTCATAATCATGTAGGCTAATGACCCACCAAATTTTAGGGGTTAACTCCAAACGACTCGTAGGTTGAAGGCCAATCAATTAGGCAGTAGAATTGAATTAAGTACTGATTTTCCAAACTAATTAACTTGAACTTTTGGGCAAACGGGTTCCAACCCGTTTGCGTGAGTTGACCAAGCATTGACCGTTTGGGATACCTGTTCATAATATATTGAATTTCATTCCTACAAAGAATTGTAATCTAATTCCTAACCAATTAAGAGTTGAAGACACTTCAATAATCTAACCCTAATCGGGTGAAAGTCGCTGATTTCAATATAGATCTTGTTGAGTTTTGGGTTGAAGGACCCAAACGGGTTCCAACCCGTTTGGGGGTTCATCCAAACGATCTCACACTCGTTTAGTGACACCCCAAGATCGTTTGGAGGTCTAGGGTTAAATAATTTGAAGGTTTGAGGGTCCAATTACAAGATGTTGATAAATTGATGAAAAGTGCTGATTTTTAATTTAATTAGGGCTCAACCCTTATCAAACCATCTTGGGTTTTGGTCAAACTTTGGGCAAACGGTCTCAAGATCGTTTGGAGGTCATCCAAACGATCTCAAGACCGTTTGGGCCAAGCTTGGGCCCAATTGGAGTTCAATTGATAGGTTCAACCTTGATTTGATTCACTTTGTTGAAAAATGATGATTAGCCGATTGGAGACCTTAATTGAGTTAGACTTAACTCTATTTGGCTTTCAATTGAAGATCAAATTGGTGTCCAATTGATTGAGGCTCATCCTAATTGACTCAATTTGTAAGTGGTTAATAAGTGCATGGCCAATTGAAGGCTTCAACATGGGAAATCCTTTTCAAACATAACCTTTATTTCACCTTTTATGTCCTTGTGGGTTGACACCCGTTTCAATTCAAATGGGTTCACACCCGTTTCAAATCAAATGAGTCCACACCCATTTCAATTCAAATGGGTTCACACCCGTTTCAATTCAAATGGGTTCACACCCGTTTCAACTCAAACGAGTCGACACCCGTTTCAATTCAAATGGGTTCACACCCGTTTCAACTCAAACGAGTCCACACCCGTTTCAATTCAAATGGGTTCACACCCGTTTCAACTCAAACGAGTCCACACCCATTTCAATTCAAATGTGTTCACACTCGTTTCAACTTAAATGGGTTCAATTGAGTGATACCTTGTTTTTATCAAACCCTAATCACATGATGGTAATGTGATGACTTGTATTAGTCAATGAGGACTTAACCGAACCTAATCTAGAGTGGTGTAATCACCATCTACTAGTTAGACGAGAGAGAAAGTACTAATTATGGTGGAAACTCATTGTTTCCCATATCATAATGTCAAATATGTCCTCATGACTGACTAGTTCATTTAAATCACATTTTTTGTTAACAAACACATACACTGCTAAGATTGATATTTTTTCAAACTATGCCAATTGCTACTAGATAAAATGAATCAGATCCAATGGGATGACGATTCAGATGCATCACTTGGCATAGTCTTAGGATGTTAATAATTTAGGAAAATATGGGATAGAGTTGGCTCAGGAAACAAAAAATTATCTATCCATATTCCCTAGAACAACAAGATCGCATCAACAACTATGTAATGGAAAGGATGGTTTAACAAGTTCATACCTAGTTCTAGAACAAGTCCAGTGACTATAACTCATTGAAGTAGTCATAAACTCATAGTTCCACTAGGACTTTTCTACAAGATCTCCCAGTCTCCCCCATAGATAGCACACTTGGGCATCATTTTTAGTAGCTTCACCACATAATGTAGGTTGGTGTTGTCCTCCTTGCGATGGAAATGGACACATCACCAATATGGTAGTCCACATAAACCACCTAGAACTCATGTCATTCTCGTTGGTGTCCTAGTCACCAACTTTCTCTCCCACAATTGTTCTCCCTTTCTATCCCTCCCTTTATTGGGTAGGACTTTCTCAGGCTCTCTGTTTGTTACCCAAACCAGAGGTGACAAAAATTGTCGAAGGCACTTGAGTTGGTGTGTCTAAGAAGCCCCAAGTACCCCTCTTTGTATGCAAGGGGTTAGGTTCAAGGTTCCCAGTATGTGTGAAAGTGGAAGATACCTAGAATATCACAAAATCTGCAACCTGCGACAGGTGAACCGATCAATTCACTAGGCGAACCATTTGGTTGGCATGCAAGCCGATCAGTGAATTGATCATTTTTCCATGTTTCCCAAGTGCATATGAATTGGAAATTCTAATCTAATTAGTGCACAACATAATGTCAACACTAATCCTTGATTCAATGGAATTGAACCATGAATTGGGTGTCTCTCCCTATGAGTAGGTCATTGCACAATCTCAACTGATTGGTTCACTAGGTGAACCGGTCGGCTCAAACCCCTAGTTCAGCAGAATTCACACAATTCAATTTCCAACCAACGTTACACTCCAATCGGTCAGTTCATCACATGAGTCTATCAGTTGGGAGTCCAATCAGTTGATTTGTTACTCAAATTGAATACCTAAACACTTTAGTAATCAATTGAATTATCATTCATGATCAAACTCCACTTCTAGGTGAATTCCTATGTGTGTGACCCTGAAGGTCCCACATCCTGTTGGCAGTGGATGTCCATAACTAGTTTATGACATCACAAGATGTAACGCCCGGGCCAACTTCCCTAGGTTCTAGTAGAGTTTCAGGAATGACAACTAACCCCACAGACCACCACTAGCCTTAACTATGCACTTTGTCCACACTGACACGCAAGCCAGGATCAACTTCCCAACTGGTCACCCATCCTAGTACTACTCCAAGTCGAGCACGCTTAACTATGGAGTTCTTTAGTGATGGGCTTTTGGAAAAGGAGGTGCACCTTGGTGATATGGGTAGTCCAATCATTCCTTTTAAGATCATTTTATCTGAAGCCTCAAATCTTGGGATGTTACAATCTCCCCCACTTAGACTCTTGACATCCTCGTCAAGGCTCAACTATATGGCCTCATAATCTAACCCCAATTCAGTGCAGACCCACAATGGCCCATGGGCACCCAGCTCCCGATCACGGAATACCAGTGCAAGGGTGGCTACATCAACCATGGACAATCCTTTCCTACATGCCTGGACCACACAGCTCAAGATTGGCATGCCACATGCCCATGCGGGCCCCACCTACTGGAGGGGTTATGGCTCTGATACCATTTGTAATGCCTGGGCCCACTGCCCTAGGCTCTAGTAGAGTTTTAGGAATGATGACTGGCCCCACAGACTACCACTAGCCTTAACTACACACTTTGTCCACACTAACGCGCAAGCCAAGATCAACTTCCCGACTGGTCACCCATCCTAGTACTACTCCAAGCCGAGCACGCTTAACTATGGAGTTCTTTAGTGATGGGATTTTGTAAAATGAGGTGCACCTTGGTGTTATGGGTAGTCCAATCATTCCTTTTAAGATCATTTTATCTGAGGCCTCAAATCCTGGGATGTTATACAAGCAAAGAGTGGTGTCTAGTCACATATCAATGCTACCCAAGTGAATGGAAAGTGGAGAACAACTTCAACCTATAGTCTATGTAAGTTGTTATAGTGATTGTAGAATTCCTATGTCTCCGATATCCATAATGAACTCTAGGCATGGATTTGTCATCCTCTCAATTTTCAATACAAGTTCCTTCAATCTATAGCTTACTATTTGAGATATGTGTGACCACAATATCCTATATTGAATCACATGTGCATCCACATGCTTTTCTCATTCACTCTTATCAAGCGGCCAGGATATAAACCTCCAGTAAAGGGACAAATCTCATCTACATCACTCACATTCATCCCCATGTGTCATAGTGACCCAATCATCACCGTTATGTCAATCCTTATTCAGGAATATATTAGATGATGTCAAAGCATACTGAATGACATATGATGAGTGTAGTGACTTCAAATCTAAAAATCACAATCACCACGTTCACTACAAGAGATGACTATAACAACCATTAATGGTTTTCATGTGTCACTCTCAAGGTGGGTCTGTCTGATACACTGTTCCCCAACAAGTCTTTATGTGCTTTGTTTGATATCATATATCATGACTGATGAGATTATGTCATCAGCCAACACACACTCTAATCTTCAGTGTTATTGTTGTCTATATGCCTTCCCACTGTAACATCTGACTAGGGACATATCAAGAATGTGCATACTCTTAACATCTATATAATCTCATTGTTCAAGTCACGTACTTGAAGACATACATCGTTGAGTAACATCATTCGTTAGACTTTCATTTTCTTTCCTCATCATCTCATAACTGAGTGAAATAGAACTAATATGAAGCTTTCTTTTATTATCATGGATGAATTCCTTTATGTAATATAACATCAAAATCATCATATGATTGGTTCTTTGGGCATACATACCAACAAACTCCCACTTGGTCTTAGAGCCAATCACCCACAAATAATATTTTTTTGATCTAAACATGTCCATCATGTTTCGGTTGTGCAAGTGCTAATCCAGCGGGTTAGAAACACTTTAGTTTTAGCCTTTATATTGCGTGTTTATCATCTCTACACCGTGAGATGAACTTGTCGTAATATGCTATATGATATTCCTTTCCTAACTGGCAGCTCCATTGGTGTCACAATATCTATATTGTGTCATCAATGGTTGGGACATATTTAAGTTCATCCATATGAACTTCTAGATCCATATGGTACCCACTCATGTGTTAATCACACGTGGATACTCAACTTCTGTTGTAGAATTGAATGAATGGTTTGTATTTCAGAACCCGTCCATCTTAAAACTCTTTTCAAAAATTTAAACATATTTTATATTGGGATTACATTATGTCATTTTAGAAGCTAGCATCGTTGTAACCCTCTACATCATTGTAACCCTCTACATCCAACTCTTCCTTGTTGCTATAATCTAGAAACTAATCCTTTACTTCTTCTCAAGTACTAATGGATATCTTTAATGACATTCAAATGACCCTCATTGGAAACTAATATCATTTTTTCATGTCCAATACATACAAAACTATGGGATGAATGCATTTTATATATCATTCATGATAGATCCAATTGCTAGTGCATATGGCATCTTACTCATGTATTTCCATTCTTTATAAGAATCCGAATATACAGTTCATGAGAGACAAATTCCATGTCAAATGGACAAATTCTCTGTCAAGAATCCTTTGTGTTGAACTCTTACATCATTTTGATATTGTATGTTCTCATTTTAGGTCATTAAACTTTCAAGAGCTATCTTTATATATCTCAATCCCTATCACATAGAATGTTTCACCTAATCCTCCATTTCTAATGGTGCTTTCCATTCTAGGTCTCAATGTCTACAGTATTGAGATGTTATTCCCCATCAAAATATGATATATATATATATATACATATATATATGTATATATACATATATGTATATATATACATATATATGTATATATACATATATTTATATATACATATATATATATGTATACACATATATGTATATATACATATATGTATATATATTTATATATATATATATATATATATAGATATATATATATATATATCTGTGTGTGTGTGTGTATGCTCCCACTAAATCATTTGTAATCATAGATTTCATCTTTTATCTTGGATCAAGTCAAACTATTTGACTATCTTATCAAATCAAAAGATCCCATCTCTGACATGATTGTTTCAATCTCTCTGATTGAACTTTGTAGCTTATAGACTTTATTTGCATTCATGAAGTTATAAAACCTTTAGGATGTGTCACATACACATCCTTTCATATATTACTTTTAAGGAATGTGGTTTTAATCTTCATATGAAAAATCTCATAGTCAATACTAGTTGCAACAATAAGCATGACAATTGGTGAAGGAATTCTTCATGTTCAACAATTTGACCTGATTTGAAAACCTTCACGACCAGTATGTCCTTTTATGTTATCCATGTCGGTCTTTGCAACAAAAACCTAACTGCACCCTATAGGTTTTACCCCTTTAGGTGGTACTACCAAGGTCATACCTTATTAGTGAACATGAAATCCATAATGGCTTTAAGCCATTTCTCATATTCTAAATCTCATTAGCTTCTAGTTGATTTGTTGGCTCATCATCTTATGACCAACCTATCTGAGTTATTGGATTCACAATCTTTCAATCACATATTTGTTTTACTAGAACTTATGAGGTTTTTTGTTACATGAGGAACTTGAGGTTCCACAACAATTTGTGATCTTACAAGTTCACATTGTACCTTCGTGTTGGCCTCGAACTCTCTGAGTTCTCCTTTTACTCCCACTGATTCTTTTGGAACTCAGTTATCATAGCAAAAAACATTTTTTTGTCGGATTAGGATTAAAGTAGCATTCAACAATCATGGTTTGTGGATTATCCTATTAAAAAACTTATTCTTTATAAAAATCACATCAGGACATTCTCATATCATATCTCATGTGATGTCTTTGAAATCATTTTGGATGGTACATTGTTTTAATGTAAAGAATGTTTCTAAAGGAAGTTAGAAGACCATATTAAATAATAATTATATCATGATTCATCATTATTTGATTCATTTTTACTGATATATCATCATCTTTCAAGTGGATTTGACTTGTGATATGTTGTCGTTGTATATCCCAAAGGACCTCAAACTTTTGATTATAAAGTATTTTCAACATTTGATATATCAAAGATTTGGAATACTTTTATAAAAAAATTACTTCATTTATACTCTACTTGAACACTTCAAGAGATTCATGTTTGTATTTCACCATATACAAAGCCTTTATCAACTAAGATCATCAGTGAATATAATGAAGTACAAACAACTAGTTGTAGCATTTATTCTAAAAGATCTTTATACATCAACATGTATAAGCACTGATAGAAAGCTTTCTCTCTCCACTACACCTAGTGAGAGGTAGTTTGTAATATAGCTCACAAATGAGATTTGCATTTCTCTTGTTTGTTCAATTACCAAAAGAGTCTAGATAAGCATCTGTATGGATTTTAGAAATGCATTTCTCATATGTGTGCTCTAGATGACAATGCTATAGATATTGTTTGAGTTATTAATCATAATATTTTGGTATTTACGTTACTAACATTCATCTTTAGATCCTTTCAAATAAATATCACTAAATGTTTGGTGCATTGCCATACAAGATCACATCTTTGAAACAAAACCATTAACAGTTATTTATTTATTATCATCCTTGTCCTTACAAGATGCATAAAGTAAAATGTTTCTATTTTTAAATAATGAAATAGTTGTTCAACTAACTCTATTACATGACCAATTAGATAAGATAAATTCTACATGTAGACTAAAGATGCAAAAACTCTTGCTCCATGTAGTCCAATATCGCCCTTTCATAAAGGATTTACTTCTAGTTAGATCATACAAATCAACATATGTCAGATCAACATCTAGTATCACATACCAAGAAGAAGAAGTAATCAATTGTATCTTATAATATGCATACCTGAAGTAGAGGTCTCTACCCCTTCTATCATGTTCTGTAATTCCTCTAGAAAGAGAGGGAAATCCCTTTTCCAATGTCCTGGTTGGTGACAGTGGTGAAAATTGCCTCCCTTCTTTACTCCTCCCTTTGCCTTGAGATCTGATGACTTGGGATTCTGGATAGCATTAGAACACTTCTTAGTTTGGCCTTTTTCTTTAGACTTACCCTTTGTCTTGTTGATCATCATCACATACTTGGGCTTGTCTTTTTTCATTTGTGTCTCGGTTGTTCTCAACATGCCTAATAACTTTGCCAACAACTTGTCCACATCACTCATGTTGTAGTTCATTACAAAGTGACTATATGATTCTTGCAGAGACTATAGCATTACATCAGAGACCAACTCTTGACCCAAGGGGAATTCCAACCTAGCAAGGTTCTCCACATACCCAATGAGCTTGGGCACATGAGGACCTACTGGATCCCCTTCACCCATGTTACATTTAAACAACAGCTTAGAGACATCAAATATCTCCTATCTTTCTTGGTCTTGGAACATGTTCTTAAGATGTGTGACCATATCAATTTCATCTATGTTATCATGTTGCCTTTGCAACTCATAGTTCATGGAGCATAGCATCAGGCATTTGACATCAATGACATCTTCACTATGCCTCTTGTAAGCATCCCTGTCAACCTTAGGTGCATTGGGAACGGGTTGATCTAGCTCTAGTATTTGTAGGACATATAGCTTGTGCTCCTGTGTGAGAATGATACTCAACATCCTAAACCATTCATGGAAGTCATTCCCATTTAATTTTCCCTTATCAAGAACTAATCACAGATAAAAGTTATTATTGTGTGTTGTGATTTGATTCTACAAAAGAATTGGTAATTTTTTTCAAAACTCACGTTTGATTTGATTAAAATTGAAGATATTAATTAGGTATTTAATTAGATATCAATCTCATTATTTTGATCAAATTGAAACCCTCAATTAACAATCTTCTAATGAGATAAGATATAGAATAATTCAATTATTACCTGGCTAACGCCAACGTCCACAATCAATCATTAAGGTGGCCAATGTTGGCCAATTGCATCTTATGCAATTCTTGGATAGATGATATGCGTAACTCTTTTGTATAATCATACACATGCTTCTTGTTCTTAATCTCCTTAAGGTCACTCAGTTAAGCCTGACCCAAAAGCCAACATGATAGATATACACCCTTCTTGGGAAAAACATACATATTTACTATCATAGTTCCATGAGATGGACGGCGCACCACAGTTGGGTGTGACCTATGATTGGTCGATCGAGCTTTTCATGTGTGTTGCTTATGGAAATCATCTAATACTTCATATATTATTTGAGGGTGTTTGTACTTAAAAATACATATATTGTGTCTAAATGCCACATATATATAGCATGTATCATATACATGTTATATCCCACAACGTAAATATGTAATATAAAGCTTTAGTGATGGTTATGGTCATATATATTCCTTGGATCCACAAGAAACTACTACCATCTAGGTCTACATCACCTATGAGAACATGTTGTTATTGTAGATCTACCCGCGCGGGTAGCTACCCGCCCATCTTTATTGCTCGCGCGGGTAGCTACCACCATCTTTATTGCCAGCGCGGGTATCTACCCGCCCACCCTTCCGATCACTTTTTTTCAGATTTTTTTTTCGAAATTATATCGGACTATTTTGTCTAGATCTCCAAAATATTTGAGCCAAAAATAATATCATTTGCCCCTCCAAAATCAAGAAACCCGTCCTTATATATATCTGCTGTATATTTTGTATAGAGTTACTTTTTTGGCCAGCAGAGTTACTTTTTTGACAGCATAGTTACTTTTTTTACAGCAGAGTTACTTTCTTAGCTAGGAGAGTTACTTTTTTGGCTGCAGGGTAGCGAAAATCCATGCTACCCGCGCGGGAAATGAATGAACACCCATATATATATATATATATATATATATTTATATATATATATATATATATTATTTTGGGATTATATGTGATCATTTATTGGATTTGCACATTAATCATTTTAAGTATCCAAATCGTATGAAATAAATAAACTATGAAAACCAAAAATCTGATCATATTGATAGTCCCAAAATATAGTAAATTGATGTGGCTATGATGCCACTAGGGAAATATGGGCACAGAGTAAACAACGAAAACAAAAAAAAATTATCTAACCATATTCTCCAGAATAGCAAGATCGCGTCAGCAACTATTTAATAGAAAGGATGATTTAATGAGTTCATACATGGTTATGAAAAAAGTCTAGTGATTATAACTCTTTGCAGCAGTCGTGCACTCCTAGTTGCAATGGGACTTGTCTGCATCATCTCCTTGTATCCACAATAGAAAGTAGACTTGAAAGGCATTTGCAGAATCTCCACCACGGGCCGTAGGTTGACATTGTCCTACTAGTGAGAGCAATGACTACCTCACCTATATGTTAGCCCACACGGATCACCTAGAACACCTATCATTCTACTAGAACAGAGAAGAAGGAGTTGTCCATCCTATTGGTGTACTAGTCACCAACTTTCTCTCCCACCATTGTTCTCCCTTTCTATCCCTCCCTTTATCGGGTAGGACTTGCTCGGGCTCTCTATTGGTTACCACAACCAGTGAGGACAACAATTGTTTAAGGAAATTGAGTTGTTGTGTCTGAGAAGCCCCAAGCACCCCTCTATTTATTGGAGAGGTTAGGGTCAGGGTTCCCACTCTATGTGGGAGTGGAAGGGACTGAAATATGACAAAATTCACAACCTGTAGTATGTGAATCGGTCGTTTGACATGCAAGACGATCGGTTCTCACAACGAATCAGTCATTTCACCATGTTTCCTAATCGCATATTATTTGGCAATTTTAATCCAATTAATGCACAACATGATGTCAGCACTGATCCTTTATTCAATCCAATTGAACCACAAACTGGGCATCTCACCCTACAATACTATCGTATCACAACTCCAACTGATCGGTTCACTAGGTGAACCAGTGGGCTCGTACCCCTAGTTTGATAGAATTCAGCTAATTCAATTTCCAATCAATCTGACACTCCAACTAGTCACTTCATGACATGAGTCAATTGGTTGGGAGTCCAGGAAATTAATTTGTTGCTCAAATTGAATACCTAAACACATTAGTAATTAATTCAATTACCATTCATGAATAAACTCCTCTTCTAGGTGAATTCCTATGTGTGTGACCCTAAAGGTCCCATATCACATTGGCAGTGAATGTCCATAACTAGTTTATGACATCATAAAAAAATATTGGTTCCTAGTCACACATCAGTGCTACCCAAGTGAATGGAAAGTTGGAGAATATCTTCAACCTACAATATGTGTAAGGTTTTATGGTAATTGTATAATTTCTTTGTCTCTAATATCCAGAATGAACTCAAGGCATGGAATCGTCATCCTCTAAATGTTCAATACATGTTCCTTGAATCTAGAGTAGACTGTCTTAGATATGTGTGACCTCAATATCATAAATTGATCCACATGTGCATTGTTTTCTCAGTCTCACTTATCAAGTGGACAAGATATCAAACTCCAATAGGAGGGAAAAATCCCATATACATCATTCACACTCATCCCCATGGGTCATAGTCACCAAGTCATCCCTGTTATGGCAATCCTTATTCAGGATTACATTGGATGATGTCAAAACATATTGAATGACATGTAATGTGTGTAGTGACTTTATGTCTAAGGATCACAATCACTACCTTCACTACAAGAGATGACTACAACCACCATTATTAGTTTCCATGTGTCACTCTCAAGGTGGGTCTGTTTGATACATTGTTCCCCCACAAATATCTCTGTGTTTGGTTTTAGATCATATATCATTACTGATGAGATTTTATCATCAAAAAACACACTCTATTCTTAAGTCTTATTGATGTCTATCTGCCTTCCACGATATCATCCAACTAGGGACATATCAAGAATCTACATACTCTTAACATCTGTATGATTTCATTGTTCAAGTCACGTACTTGAAGACATACATCATTGAGTAATATCATTCTTTATACATTCATTATTTTTCCTCGTTATCTCATAATTGAGTGAAACAAAATGAATCAGAAGCTTGCCTTTATTATCATTCATCAAATCCTTTATGAAAAATGGTATCACTATCATCATATCATTGGCTCTCTGGGCATACATACCAACTAATACAATTTAGGATGAATGTGTCAACATTTACTATGTCAAGCATGTCATAATGTCCTTTTTGAATTCCACACATTAATAGTGAGGATTGATGTCAGCATGATCATATTTAAGGCAAGGTGGAGAGTGTTAAAAATTGTGGATGTCATTTTGAGAACCTTCTGGACCAGTCCTCGCACATATCTACTAGACATATAACAACAATTCGACCAGGTACGAAGCTCGTAACCACATTCAATAGTTCCTAAAGATGGAGTTATTGCACCAAAAATTGTTTCTCACTATAGAGTTACTACACTGAATGATGTTTCCAAAGGCATTGGTGGGGGAAGATAATGAGTTAATGTCAAATTGATCACTATCCAAAGTGATGTAATGAACCTTATACAAATTCATTTCGTAGTTGCCAATATGTAATGTTAGCTCTAGATCCATGTAATAAGTTAATGTAAGGAGTGGAACCCAGAAGGGGATCCACTATTGACTATTTCAAAAGATATTAAACCGTGCTATAGAAACATGGATCAAAGGAGGAATTTCATTATTTCTCAAATGGTATACATTATAGAGAATGAAAGTGTATAAGAAGTGGAATCAAAAAATATTACACAGTTAAATGAAACCTCATATACAATTTTTCCTCACCATAATGGTGGCATGCCAAAATAAAAGATACATATTTAATAACATGAAGGATCGAGTGAAGAGCGTAACCCAATCATTCTACGATATCCTTAAGTCTGTGTCATGTAGGTGAACTTCTAAATTCCTTGTCTTCTTACGTACCTAGACCTCAGTGAAAGGAAACATCACTTATAATATAGAAAACAACACAGAGGTCAACAAAAGCTAAGTATGTACATATAATAAACACTTTGGACATTATATTGGGCTATAAGTGCAAAAGAGATGTTCCCATAAAAGGTGATTATTTTAATTAGGAAGTTAAAATGAATTATTACAATAAAAATGAGGCATATTAAATTTAGATTTCAAGCATGATAATAAAAGTTTCTTTCCATGACAATTATCAACAATCTCAATATAATAATAACTTTTGCATGCATAATAATGTGGACTAAATATACTTAACATTGGGCCATAATACCATTGGATCATGGCCTAAAAGAAATAAGGGTGGAAACACACACCCTAGGCAGAATAAGTGTTCCCTTTATAAGTGTGTGTGTACATAAGTACTATTATTCTAATAATTCTAGTCAAACATGTAGCACGCATAAAATACAGAGGCAAGACTAGCATTTTAGTCAATTTCTCACAAAAAGGCAACCATAGCATGTGGGGTCCAAGAGCCCATATAAAGAAAGTAGTTCAACATCCACAAGAAATATATCAAATATAGAAAATATAAATTTTCAAGAAATTGTATTTTCATTAGGAATAACTGCTCAAGAGATGCCTCATTAAAAGAATTTATGTTTCAAACAAATAATGCCCAAAATAAAATAGAGAGTGCACATACCAAACTTCACCACTGGTGGTTAACTCAATTAATATAATTGGTCTCTGTACTCAAGTATTCATCCTAAGAGCACATTACGAGTGTTAGTCAAACCAATGCTAACATGTGTTTACTTAGTGCCTATATATATGCTTATGAACCTGATACATGTTATAGTGATAGATTAATTATATGATATGTCAATCAATTTATATGTTCTACACATCAAGTTCACTATATGATATATTATATATCATGATCATTCTCTAATAAAATTTCAAGTTAATATATATATAGGAAATGAAGTTATGATTTTAGACTTATACTAACCTTTAGATGCGCTTGAAATCCGTTTGTTCTTGATCACTCGAACTTCATGGAGTAAGGGACAAATCTTTGAACATTTGCAATGCAATCATACCCGAATTGGTTGATCGAGAATACAACAATACCTAGACGAGGTCTCGACACTGTTGAAATCTAAGCAATTCGGTGCATACAAAGTCTTCAAGATGATAACAACTCGATTGCCATCTTTTATTCAGAAGAGAGAGCACACGCTAGTAGTGAAAGTGGTCAGAGCTGTGGCAGGTGCACGATTATGACCATTTAGTTGGGAAGGAGTCTAGAAACATTGGTTGTAGGGTTATCAGTGTAGACCACCATGGAATAGTCAGTATGACATAGGCATATGCAGATCACAACAAGTTGTGGTTATGGTGGGTAGGAGGCGGGTGCTTGCTATGTCTTGAGTATTTCATGTAGATCCTAGGTGATCTAGGAGGAATAAGGTAAATAAGAAGAGGAGGTAGACATACAACGAGGATGAGTAGGGGGACAAATGGTGATTATGGCTGCCTGGTGGTTTTCAAGTCTGCACTCTACAACAGATGGGTGATTGGTAAGGATTAAAGCCTCTAGAGGTGGCAGAGTGGAGGGTAGATTTGTGGGAAATATTTAAAGTGATAGCTCTTTACTGAAGGGCCAAGGTGATGGAGTTGTTGCTCTACAAGTCAATGAGGGTTGAGGACCGCATCCTCCTCTATCCTCTAAGGTTGTAGGGTGGCAGCTTTCTATTGTTGATTGTTGGGTGTTGGGTGATAAATAGATATAGGTAGCCAAGGTTGTTGGGTGTGATTGAGGGAATGAAGGGAGAACCAGGAAGAGGTGAAGATGAAGAAAAGGTGTTTGCAGCTTGGTGATCTCACGGTCTATGAGAAGTATCATAGCTAGGGTATTTGGAGGATATAAGATGATGAAGGGAAGAGGAAGTAAAGTGTAATAGTGTGGTATTGGGATTGGGGATGTGTTGATCATGTCAAGGAGGGGGAAGAAATTAGGAAAAGAAGATCATTGTTCATTAGGTATCAGATATGCAACCGAGTTTGTTGTCTGAGTGGACGAAGAAACGTAGGGCAGGACTCCATCAGAGAGAAAGTGTTACATGAAGAAAACAAAAAAAAGTATATATAGATTCAACAGAGTTATATGATTTGGGGTTAATTAAAACTAGGTTAGTTAATGGATTTATATTCTTGATTCAATTGCGTGAGCAAACAATACTCAAATAGTATGAAAATTGATATCTAGGCTAGTTAGGATGCAAAAAAACTAAATTTTGCATTAGTTTTCTATTTTGAAAATGATTACTATTATATTGTATTATTTGTATATTATATAGAGATATAATGTATTTATTCAACATTTTTAATCATTTGTAACTTTGTCTTACATATTAGTTTTGTTACATTCATTTTATATCCCAAGGAATACTTTAGAGTGTCAAACTAAAGTTAAATATTGTATTTGGTATATTTGTTCACTAAGTTTTGTTATTGAATGTAGGGTGGTTACTTTACCTTCAATATTGAATATGAAGTGCATTTATATATCCATGATACTGATTGACTACAAATATTCCTAATAAAATTTTTGAACTAGGTATATTAGGTATTACTTGTTAACATATTCATATAGGGACCTATAAGTAGGGAGGGTAAGACCATATATCCAGATTTCAGTTTGCTACAATACTCCTCCCCTTAAAAAGGAGTGTGTCCTCAAAATCCATGCATTACTAACAAGGTGTACTAGATCATGTCTCTGAACCAATCTAACATATTGGATTATGCCAAATAGACCATACGATACTTATATCCAAAACACCATGACGAACCTACATTATTTCATACGTCAAGTCCCCACAGTCTTCTCATGTTCCAAGTCGAGCTAGAAAATTTATACCTAGTCATAGATTATCTTAGTAGTGGTTCATTCAATAAGCTTACCCACATTGTTATGGAAGTTCATTATCCTCTTACAAGACCATGTCACCACACATATGAGGTCAGTAGATTCTAAAATTTCTCATTTTCCACAACATTAGAATGAATGGGCAATCTTCATAAATAGATCTACAAATAGACCCATTCAGATTGCGACCAGTACCTTGGTGGAGTAACTTGTTTAGGAACATCAACCCTCAAACACTATCATCATGATTCCTATTATTGTTACTCTGAATTTTATTTTTTTGTAATCACCGATATTAATTGTATATATAAAGTAGTGTATAACATTCATGCAAGCCTTCCTATCCTTTTAATATTAGGGCCAACTCTTCAGCTAGTTGTATTTACACATTTTATCCAGGAAATCAATTAATTTATGTCTAACTACGAAGCCATTATCTAAGATTTATTATTAAGATTAGGGTTAAGGTTCAAAATTAGGTTTTTTTTGCACACTTGTTTCCCATTAACATTCAAGGATGATAGTATATTGTATGCAACTTGTTTAATTAGTCATACATTATTTAAGCATACATATTACATTGTGCATGCTTTGATTGATGTGTAATTAATTAATTTATACTTTAATTTATTAGGAACATATGGGAAGATGTACATTCAGAATGTCCATCATCCTTAGGTTTTTCAACCTAGCTTCTATTGTATAGTTATACTTACCATTTAATTACCAACAAATTGAGGTATAGGGTATAAATTCAAGATCTTACGTGTAGTTTTTTGTTTTTACCTAATTCAACCCTTATCTAACTTAAGTTTCTTCATTTCAACATTAGTGGATATAATTTACAATTAATTTTAATTATCAAGGTAACAACTATGATGATACAATTATCAAGGATCACTCTCAAATCTTGGCAACAATAGCTACCTAAGTTTGACATTACTACTAGAATTGGCCAAGTATGACTTATTGCAACCATGACTACTACTATATATTCCCTAAGTTAAGCTACACTAATTGTATAAGACTACACCCCTTAAAGTATTAATATATGACCTAATGAATTATCTAGCGAGACAACAGGGGCAAATCACCATGTCATACACACCCAAAGATTCTTCTTCTTCATACATTCTACTTCTCACTTAGGTCTAGGTTCACAAGATAGACCAAACAAATCAGTGTCTTAGGGAGTCCCTATACTTCTTATAACTCCCTTGTGGTGGTGACTTGGTTCTAAAAACCATCGATAAAAATTCCAAAAAAAAATTAGTACATATATCTTAATAATAAAATAAGTTTTAATGATAAAAGCTTTCTGATGAAAATTTAAAATTGGAAGCAAAATCGATCTAAGAACCAATTCAACTACCTTCTACAACACAAAACCTATACTATTATCACTTCATTATATGAAGAGAGTCTAATCATTAATATAATTAATATGGCATAACAACATTTCCCTAACCTATAGTGTAGAAGGAGGGAGATTTTGATTATACACCACCAACATCCAGTAGATCCTATTAGAACACAATATCCATTATCCCTCACTTCATGCCAAACTTGATTTACACATATTAATTTGAAGACATTAGGGAGCCATATGATCATCCTACCAGTATGGGAATAAATTAAGGTTCTTCAATCCTTGTTGGTTTACCACCACTATGACATCATAAGACAAGATGAATGATAAATTCAAATACCTATTCTCTTTACACTAGGAAATATAATCACACCTTGTAGATGATAGAGGTAAACTCCTAAGAATATTCTAGTAAACTAATAGCTTTCATCCACCAATCCTTACCTAGGAGGCATAACAAGCTCATGAGGAAGGTATCCTTCCCTTAAATGGATGCCCTTGGGGCATTTCCATGTTGAGATATTCCATGTTGAAGGAAATAAATTCTTATATATGAAGGAGATAATTCATTTAAACACTCATCATGGAAACAATCTCAACTCTAGAACATACATTAGGTTTTTATGTTGTTATTCATGCATGCTCAACCTAAAATGGATGTAAGCAAGGCATGCTAGGTAAGAACAAAGAAAAGGGGTTAAGGTGAGAACTAGGGTAATGCCTACCTATTATTTACAAGTCCATCTACACTTCATAGCTCGTAGGCTAGAATCATTGAAAATAGGATATACAAACCAAACCTACAAGAGTCAGTTCCATGTTGCAACATTTCCACCTCCTTAAAGAGAGTAGGGGTGATAAGGCTACTAAATACTTACTCTCATCCACATAGGTGGTATACGGAGTGTAATTGACCAAATTAATCACGGATTGAAAACCCTAATTGGGATTCCACTACTAGGAAATAGGTGTGTCAACAACCTCTAACGGTCACCTACCAATTAAGGGTCAACAAAGGATAACTTGAAATAGTCAATATTTTGATTGCTTAGGTTCTGAGACCATTTTGTACAGAGTGGGACCCTGAAGGGGATCCACTCTTAACTAAATTGAGACATATGAAACCATCCTATACAAACA
Organism: Alisma plantago-aquatica; assembly: GCA_963693085.1. Lineage (NCBI taxonomy): Eukaryota > Viridiplantae > Streptophyta > Magnoliopsida > Alismatales > Alismataceae > Alisma > Alisma plantago-aquatica. Next base: position 420,364,355 of record OY856409.1, read on the forward strand.
TGGAGGAAAGGAGGAACTTCATTATTTCTCAAATTTTATACATTACAAAACATAAAAATTTATAAGCAGTGAAAATAGAAACTATTACAAAGTTACATGATACCTCATATACAATCATTCCTCACCATAAAGGTGGCATGTCAAAATAAAAGGTATATATTTATTAATATGTAGGACAGAGTGCAGAAGGTAACCCAGCCATTCCAAGCTATCCTTAAGTCCATGTCATGTAGGTGATATTCTAGAGTCCTCATCTTCTAATGTACCTAGTACTGGGTGGAAGGGAACATCACCCAGAACTTAGGAAACAACATATAGGTCAACAAAAGTTGAGTATGTACATATAATAAATACTTTGGGTATTCTTTTGGGTTATAATAACAAAAGAAATGTTTCCACAAGAAGGGAGTTGTTCACAATTAGCAAGTGAAAAATAATTATAACTAGAGAAATGAGGCATATTAAATTTAGATATAAAGCATGAGAATAAAAGTGTCTTTCCACAGAAGTTAACAACATTCTTATTATAACCAATAAGTTTTGCATGCATAACAGTGTAGAATATATATACCTAAAATGGACCATAACACTATAAGATCGTGGCCTAAAAGAAATAAGGGTGGAAACACACACCCCAAGTAGAATAAGTGTTCCCTTTATAAGTATGGTTGTACATGAGTACCACAATTCTAGATATTCTAGTGAAACATATAGCATGCATACAATAGAGAGGAAAAACTAGCATTTTAGTCAATTTCTCATAAAAAGGAAATCATAGAAGATGGGTTCCAAGAACCCATATAAACAAAGTAGTTCAACAACCACTAGGACTATGTCAAACATAGAAAATATAAATGTTCAAGAAATTAGATTCATTAGGAATAACATTTCAAGACATGCCTCATTAATAAAATAGATTTTAGACAAATAATGTCCAAAATAAAAAATAGAGTGCACATACCTTATCTTCACGACTAGTGGTTAAATCAATTAATATACTTGGTCTCCATCATGAAGTATTCATCCTAAGAATTGATTATGTGTGTTAGTCAAACCATTTCTAACATGTGTTTACATTAGTGCCTGTATATATGCTTATGAACCTGATACATGATATTGTAATGACTTAATTATAGGACGTTTCATTTATTTCTACACCCTAGACACCAAGTTTACTATTTGATATATTAGCTTTCATGATTATTCTCTAATCAAATTTCAAGTTTAGATATATATATACATATATATAGGAAACAAAGTTATAGTTTTAGACTTCTATAACCTTTAGATTCACTTGGCATCTATTTTTTCTTGATTGCTTGAACTTCTTGGAGTAACAGATAAAGCTTTGAGTTGTTGCAATGCAATTATACCCAAAGTGGTTGATTGAGCAGAAATCAAGAAACGTGGAGGATGTTTTGACACTATTGAAATCTAGACAATTTGGTGGATATGAATTCTTCAAGGTGATAACAACTTGATTTCCATATTCAGTTTAGAAGAGAGAGAGCATGATAAAAGTGAAGGTGATCAGAGTTATGGCAGGTGCTTTTTTATGACCAGTGAGTTGGCAAGTATTTGAGCAACATTGGTTGTAGGGTTATCGATGTAGACCGCCAAAGAGTAGTTAGTACGACATAGGTGGGTGCATATCACAACAAGTTGTAGTCGATGGTGTGTAGGTGGTGGGTGTTTGATGTGTCTTGAGGATTTTGTGTAGATTCAAGGTGATCTAGGAACAAGAAGGTAAAGAAGAAGAGGAGGTAGACAAGCGGAGAGGAAGAGGAGGAGGGGTCTAGGTGGTGATTATGCTGGTGTGGTGGTTGTCGAGTCTACACTCTACAAAAAATGTGCGACATGCACGGGTTTAAGCTAATAGAGGTGCCATAGGGGAGGGTAGTTTTGTGAGCAAGATTTGGAGTGTTGGTATCTAAAGGGCCAAGGTGGTGGTCTTGTTTCATTGCAAGTCAATGAGAGTTGAGGACCTCAGGCTCTGCCATACTCTAAGCTTGTAGGGTGGAGGCTTCATGCTATTGATTTTTAGGTGTAGGGTGATGACGAGATAGAGGTTTCCAGGGTTGTTGGGTGTGATTGAGGAAATGAAGGCAGAAGTAGGAAGAGGGGAAGATGAATAAAAGGTGTATGCAGCTTTGTCATCACGGTCAATGAGAAGTAGCACATCTAGGGTATTTGGTGGATACAAGATGAAGAAGGGAAGAGGAAGGACAAAGTGATAGTTTGATGGTTGTGGGTTGAGGTTGTGTTGATCGTGTTAAGGATGAGGGAAGGGAATAGGAAAAGTAGATTGTTCATCAGGTATTTGATGCTTGACCAAGTTTGTCACCTCTGTGGGCAGAGAAGACGTAGGGAGGGACCTCCTTCTAGAGAAAGTGTTACAAGAACAACACCACAAATTGTATATAGATTCAATAAAATTAAATGATTTGGGGTCAATGAAAACTAGATTAGTTAACACATTTATTTTTTAATTCAATTGAATGAGAATACCCAAATGGTATGAAAATTGATAGGTAGGCTAGTTAGGATGCAACAAATTCAAATTTGGCATTAGTTTTATGTTTTGAAAATGATTAATACTATATTTTATTATTTGCATATTATATATCCATATAATGTATTTATTTAGTTTCCTTAATTAATTGTGACTTTATATTACATAAAAATTTGATATCATTCATTTTATAACCCTAGGAGTACTTTAGAGTGTCAAATTAAAGTTAAGTATGGTATTTGGTATAGTTGATGACTAAGTCTTGTTACTAGATGTAGTTTGGTACTTGACCTTAAATTTCCAATATGAAGGGAATTTATATATCTATGATACTGATTGACTACAAATATTCCTAATGAAAATTGAACTAGGTAAATCAGGTATTAGTTATTAACATATGCATACAAGGGCCTAGAAGCAGGGAGGGTTAGACCATATATCCAAATTTCAATAATGTTTAGTTAAAGTCAAATTAATGATTATATAATGTGATGTAATAAACCTTATGTAACTTAATTTCATAGTTAGCAATATGAAATATTACATATTGGTATCGTAGTAGTATTTCATATCATATGTTTAGTTTCACGTATAATTGAACATGTATTTAGCTTGCATTGTTTGGTTATTATCCACATGATTTGTAACCCCTGGGGTCCACTATCCAAGGCTCAACTAGAGTTTCTTGAACGATGGCTGGCCCCACAGACCCCCACTAGCCTTAACTGTGTACTTTATCCTCATGCATGTGCAAGCCAAGATAAACTTCCTGACTAGTCACCCATCATAGTACTACTCTTAGTAGAGCATGCTTCACCATAGAGTTCTTTAGTGATTGGCTCCCTAAAAAGGAGGTGCACCTTGGTGATATGAGTAGTCCAATTATTCCTTTTAAGATCATTTTATCTAAGGCTCAAATCCTGGGATGTTACATGTTAATACAACAATACATGTTTTGTGTACCCATACAATCATTATTTATTTAATAAGATACACATTTAAATATACATAGAACAACATAGATCCCGTGTTTTATGTCAAAATGTGGGTAAAATATACAAGTTAGCTAAAACAATCGTATTAAAAAAATTCACTAATCAAAGTTAAATGTTTTTCTTTTGTGTATGTATTTTTTCTACTGCACTGAAATATAATATCAATCATATTCATATTATATACTATACTATCTACGTTCATGTTGATTTCAAGAATATTGGAAGTACATCAAATCTTAGGCTGAAAAACAAAATTAGACAATAGATCCTGACTAGATCCTGAATAAATTGCTGAATAGAATCATATTGAATCCTGACCAGATGACCAAAATCAATCTGGGTTGCCAAACAAACATAGATTGGATCGAGACCAAACTAACCAAGATCTGAAAACTAAATCTGACTAACCCAGTCCTAACTATAGAATCCCAGTCCTGAAACAAATAAGGGCTTGAGAAATCCAATCATTGTGATGTATCACACATGACTGAATTTGTTAACTTGATGAATCAAAGACACCACAAGGAACTACAAATGTGCTATCTAAAAACCAGACATACAAACTTGGTATTGCAAATAATTTCTAAGTAGGGTGTAAAGTAGCATTAAACAAGTAGTAAATTGTTGCCAACTTGTTGTAGGAATCAAATATAAATGAGAAACCACGTTAGAGGTTTAAATATTTTGAGTGCAGTATTCAAGTGATGTGACAAGATGATGAGATCAAGTGCAGAACACATATATGATTCACCAGTTTTTCTATCTATTAATTCTACATACCTACCTACCTTAGTTGTCATAGTTGCATTCTTCTTGCCCCAATCAAAAAATGGCTTGACCTAGTATGTTTGAGTTGTCATTTGTGATTCATAATTTTGAATTTGCAATCTAGAGTATTGATGCAGCCCTATTTTATGGTTTCATCTTGTGCAATACTACATTTCAATCACATATATACCAGTTAGATTATATGTTATTTCACCTAATATATATATATATATATATATATATATATATATTGTGTAAAATGCACTTATGGACATTATTTGCATGTTTTTCAGGCATATGGACCATTCTTGGATGGAAGAGAGAGAAGGAGTGATTCTAGAGTTTCTCTTCCCTTGAGGAATCCTAAAGTGAAGTCTGAGGCTCCCTCAACCTACCCCTAGTGGCCAGATCTACATTGAAGCAAAGATGTCCAAGAAAATCTAAGGAAACAAGTCAAAGTTCTACAATAGAGAGCACCATAGTCGTGGTACACAAGAACAGCTGTGTTGACTCATCCAAAATAAACAGAGTCAACTCAAGAAAGTGCAGAGATCACCACAGTCATGCCACTTAGAATGGCCATGGTAGATGGACCAGGAACGGCCGTCCCACCTTGCACGGTCGTATGGAAGCTTATGCAAAACGGTCGTGGAGCCAAGAGTGGGCAGAGCAATCCAAGCCCCCACGGTCTTGGTGACCACCACAACCATGCTACCCTTGCCCCTCCACAGTCGTAGTGACCACCATGGTCGTGGTAACCTTACCCCGCCATGGTTGTGGTGAACACCATGGACGTACTACTTCATGTACAAATTTGACCAAGTTATTGTGATTTTCCCCATTTCTCACCACAGTAATTCCACTCCACCACGGCTGTGACGTCCCCAGATTTTGATTTCTCCAAACCCTATTGGGAATGAGATGTCAGAATCCGAAAACATCATCCAATCCTATCAGAGTGCGTTTCAGAAGCAATATGCGCATACATGAACATACAACCATAACATTCTCAACATTCAACATATTTATATTACAACATGAATTAAATTTTTGCAACTTACATTTACATAATTTGAAGAAAATTTTACAAGTCTATGAACATGTATGCTAATAGGATCTTAAAACAAAAGGTACAACCTGGACAACTGTTCACTTCCCGTCTTTTATCCCAAGCTAGCTCTGAACCTAAAACATATGTGAAACAATGAATCAACACACAAGGTGTTGTGCACGTGGGTAGAAAAATACATACTAATATGCTTTCATAATTGAAATAACTTGAGAAAGAAAGAGTAAAAGAAAACATTGTTTAACGCGATAATCAGGTAAACACATATTTTTAGATGCCATTTGATGTGTTTGTACTACTAAGTGGTGTCGCACTTCATTTTTCCCCGCCCCTTGGGATATGGGGACCGAGTGCCGACCTAATATTTAGAGGGGAGAGAGAGAGAGATGTCGCACTACATTTTTTCCCCGCCCCTTGGGCTATGGGGACCGAGTGCCGACCTTATATTTAGAGGAAGAGAGAGAGAGGATTGAGAGAGAGAGAGATTATATCCACTTAGTAGCTACAAACCATCTATACTCTTTGTTGTTCTTATTGACATGGCGAAGATACTACCATCATAGTACATCCAAGCAATATTCTCAAATAAAGACAAGCAATACATCATAGCTATTGCACACAAGAAAACTAGTCATATACTTAGATAAAGCCCACGTACCTGATTTCAGAGAATTCTAATCATCTTGGATCATCTAGAACTTTGTCCATGACCTATGTGGGATTTTTCTGGGCCGTTGATCTTATCTCGGGTATCTCTTAGAACCTCGACACATTTCCATCATCAAAGTGGGGTGCGGTTCAGTGGAGTGGTCTGGCATGGACCATCCGGTTTAGCTGGCAATAGGCCCGATCCGCCTTATTCCCCAACGCTCTCCTTCACGCCGTCGTAAGATTCCCCTGCCCGATTCTCAGTCTGCGATGACCTGCTCCAATTTCCTAACAGCGGGTGACTACCGCCCTGGATGGACGCCTCCAGATCCAATCTTGATGTCGCCAGAACAGAGAAGCAAGGCCCACCGATGGGTCCTCAGGTCATGGCAAGGTCGTGCAGCTCCCCACTCCCCAGGAAGATAATCTGTAGGTGGTGGTTTAGTTTGGTGGCGGGGAAGGCAGTGCGATGAGGTTTCCAGGAAGCATGAGACCTGCTTGTCACCCACTTATGGGTCCTCGAGGCTCGAAGTTCTGAAGAGGACCTCGCCTAGGTAGACACAAAGCAAACCCATCGGCTTGGTTGTGAGATGCCAAAAGATTTGTTGCCTAACCTTGAAGGAGGGTGATCGAGAAGCAGACGATGTAGGAAATCACCTATGAATCTCTTTGCTCCAAGGTTCATTTTTCCCATTGAATCACGTCATCTTTGGATTTGTGAGGTCCATAGGAAGCTGGAGTCACTCTTAGCAGGGAAGAACGTACTGAGATCCTCTCCAACTTCATCTGGACCTGCAGCAAGGCTGAGGAAGAAGACAACCATTGCTTTGGTGCCTCCATGGTCAGGTTGCAGCACTGCTGGCGGCAGGGATAAAGGAGGAGGAAGAGGAGGTCAAGGGTAATGATCTCCCTCATGTTGCCTTTAGATCAGGGGAGTTGGTTGGATGTTGGAAGCACGGTGGATCCAAAGACCTTGCTGACCTCGACAGCTTTGGCATGGGATGGGTAGGGATTCATCGGCAAGGGGAAGCACCAAAGGGTGGCGAGGGAAGGCAGAAGATCTTATTTTAACGGAGCTTATAGCACACTCCAGTTTCCGATTGCTCTCCACTTACTTCAGATACGTGGCACCAGGGACTTGGCCTTAAGGGTTCCAGTCTCTCCGTAAGAAACGGAGGTAGGTGATGACTGTTTTGTCTCAAAATCTGGGTGTAACCTATCCCATCCGCTAACATGTTCCCCAAAAACCTTACTAACAGACCGATTGTTCCTTGCACATTAGATGAAAACCCCAAGAAAATCATTTGTTGCTTATAATATCTGTAAAAGATTTCCCCTATGTATCCAAATTTTCCAAGGCTAATAATTCTCACATAGTAAGTCAAGATGGCATGAAATCCTAGCATAACCTTAGAAACACTTAATCTAACTCATGACCATAAGGAATTCCATACACATATATATATTGCCACCTAAATGAACTACTCGAAGAGGTCACTTTCATGATTACACAAATCAACCTTAAATGCCCATTGATTTTCAATGAATCAACATAAACCTAATATGAGCGTGATTTCAAGCATCAGTCATTACTCAGACATTAGAATACATACATTTTACCAAGGGATGTCTTACCATATTGTCTCAATTATATCGACAAATGATATTTATCATAATTGAGCTTTAACTAGGTGCCAAATCCTCATTTGTAGCTTTATACACTTATTTTAGGTGAATTTAACCTGTAATTGGATAACTTGTTCCTCAATTTGGGTTTAGTCATCTACACAACATCCATGGTCCTCAATTAATGTATTGGGAAGAAAATTCCTAAAATTTAGGTTCATCACAACATATGTGGTGACCACCACGGTCATGCTACTCACAAAAACCTAAATACTTTTGGACTACATTTCCCACTTTACCCCTACTTCACCAATTGCTTCACCCACACCTATGTATACCTAGGTGGCAGCTTGAGCTCAAGGTTGGCCACCCCTATCTCACTACTATCACCCCATTTTTGCATTCCACCCTTTCCACTCCATTTCAACCTCCATTCCACTCCATTTGACCATTTCAACCACCAAAGCCCTACTTTAGTGTTTTGACCCTATTCCACCATCATCCCATGCCCCTTGCACCTTGGAGGAAGGAGGAGGATGTCTTACAGTAGCTGAAGAGGAGGATTTCTCCATCTACACCTAGATCCATGACTTCTTCTACCTCTTTCTCCTTTCTTTTTGTATTTTGCACTTCCATGAGTAGTTAGGCTCGTTAACTGGGTTGTTTGGGGCCACAAATGTTACTTTGATACCATGTTGGGGAAAAATAATCTATTAACATTGTAATTTCGTTTGCTAATGATTATAATCTATTTCTATCTCACTCTTTATGAATTTCTTGTTGGTTTATGCTTCTAATCACAAAGGAATTTAGGGAAATTACTTATATGTGTGAATTTTGGGATTTTCTCCTTGGTCCAATTCATGGATCCCTAGCTAGCTACCCATCCTCCTATATGCTAATCAATTCCCCTAAACCTAGTTGAGGGATCCAAGTAGCTCATTTAAATTAATTAGTGTGATTATCTTAGAGCTTTCTCAAGGATAGAATGTGGGTGATGTGAGGCCTAAAATCTCATTTCCACTCCCATTATTACCCTCAGCCCCTAATCACCCTTAGACAATCTCAACTAGAAACAAAGTCTTGTCTAGAGTCTAATTGTATTACACCTAAACCTTAATCCAATTGAGCCTCACAAGGGTAGTATGGGGTGTTAGGGATTAGTTCCCCTATACACAACCTATCATGTCCATGGTAAATTAGTAGTTTAGGATAATTCATTAGACTCTAGATCATTTTTGGTTTGATAATCTAAATGAAACCATAATGTTCATATGTCATCCCCAACCTAATTGATAAGTGCATCCCCCAAACAACCCAACACCTCTCTTGATAGATTTAAAACCCTAATTGCCTTCTTGCTTAGCTAGTGTTAGCTGAGTTAGCTTTTTCATTGCTTAGTTAGCTTCTTGCCTTGTTCTTGCTTTGCTCTTGCTAATTTAGGTCTTTAATTGTTAGTTTGTCCTGTTTTCGAGCTTAGTGTAGTGTAGACCTCATCATGCTTGCTTTAGTATAGTTTTTTTTCCTTGCTTGACTTGTATTTTATTGCTCAGTAGAATCAATTGTTTATGATTAACTTAGGTTTTAATCTTGTTTACTTTCCTTTACATGCTTTCTTGTTCAAACCTTAGTGTAATAAACAAAATCAACATCAAACCTTTCAACCCTAGACTCCATAGTAGGAACCTAGCCCAAAAATTAATCTAGCTCTAGTGCCCCCCTTTTCTCCCTATGGATCGACCCTATACTCGTCGCCCTCCTATACTACGATACGACCCCTTGCTCTTGCGGGTGTACTATTGTTAGTTGAAGTAGGAGTGTAGGTAACACTATTTGTAGGGATGCATCAAGCTTTCTGGCACCGTTGCTGGGGAGTAGAGACACTCGTCCTAGTTAGTTAGTTTTGCTTTTATCTTTTCCCACTTCCTCCATCATTGCTATTATTTATTCTTTATTCTTTACATTCTTTGCGCATATTGGTGTGCTAACTTGTTTTCTTTATTTTGGTTGTGTCTTGTACATGTGACAAGCCACCGGGAGAAGACAAGATGCAAGGCCAAAATGCACCTCACAAGCCACTTAAAGATTACTTTATGCATAGAAACTACAAATCGCCAATTGCTAGCAAAGTTAATCAAATGCCTGGGGAGCAATTCTCCATCCCACTAGGTCATATTGGGCTCCTTCCTGCCTTCTACGATAAGGACAATGAGAACCCCTACAAGCACTAGGACTCATTTATTTTGGTTTTTCATTTGTGCTCAGAGTCAAAAGAATTATGCTCAAACTTTAGGACATCGATGGCCAGTGATGACACAATCTGCTTGACCTTGTTCTCTTTCTCCTTCAAAGACAAAGATAAATATTGGTATGATTCAACAAGGGACATCATGAGTTGGGAAGATATGAATATTGTTTTCTTGGGTCAATTCTACTCTATAACAAGGTTGACACAAATGTGGTGTTCCATAGTGAGTTTCAGTCAAAGTGACAATGAACAGCTTCACGATGCTTGGGAGAGATTTAAAAAGATGTTGAGAGAGCACCCACATGAGATCCCTTTGTGGCAGCTAGTTCAATAACTCTACTCTGGTCTATCTCTAATGGATCCAGATATCGTAGATTCTTCTTGTGGAGGAATTTTCATGGTTAGGCCACCTAAGGAGATATGTCCATTGTATGAGAAGCTCGCAAAAGGTTCAAGAATTCGAGCTTCTAGCATGATGAATTATGGCCATGCCTTTGGTGTGACATCTCCGACTCATAACGACTCAAGCCCACAAGTGATGAAGATTATTGGTTACATGGTGAGCTACATGAAGAACCAAGTGACAAATGTTCCTTGACACTCGGTCAATTCTATTGAGTTCTATGGTGAAGAAAAGAAGACAACTCACTCCTATAGCTACTAGGAAATAGAAAGTCCAACATATAGCTCAAGGTTTAAGGAGTAGGTTCTCTCCAAGTTGAAATTCTTTGATGATGTCCAAAAGAATGTTTTTTTGGTGTAAAATAGGGTGTTGAGCCTCTTTACTCATATGATAGGAGAATTCAATGATTACAAAGTGTAACAATAGACTATACGGAGAAAAAACAAGAACAAAACTAAAAAACAAATTATGAAAGCTCCTAACTATCTATACAGCTATCTGCATCTCTAACACAGAGTTCCCAAAGAACCCTAGCTTCTCTTTCAAACCCACAAAAAATCTTCCCATTTCATTCTCTCCACAAATTATGTATAATCAAAGCGGCCTAAACCTTCTCATACTTCTGTATCTATAATAAGTCCTCAGGAGAGCAAAAGAAGTAGCCACACTTTCTCTAAAACAAGCACCACAATGACATGCTATAACTATAATTAAAGAAAATATGATCAACTGACTCTCCATTCTCCAAGCAGAATGGGCATCTTTGAACAAACTAGAACCCCATTCTCTGTAGAAAATTAACAGTTGGTAATTTCTTTAGAAAAAGTTTCCATAAAGTAATAGAACACCTCTGAGGAATAGGTGAAGACCAAATCCACTTCCCCTAGGTCAATTTAGGCCACTTTTTTTCTTGAGACATCCCACCCATCACTGATTTTGATGTAGGAACCCCCTTTATACAAGAGCATATCTTCATTACCAGTAGGAATAGGCTGATCTGCCAGAATTGCACTTACAGCATCACCCCCCTGAAATCGGGGCATATCAACCTATCAGCATCAATACAACATCCAACTTTATAGTTAAGACTTTTACCAAGCCTGAACACCAATTGAGAATCAACTAGATCAAACAATTTATTTTTATCTCTCAACCATGGATCTCTCTAGAGAAGAAAATGATCCCCCTTTCCTATCTTAAAATCAACCTCCTTAAGAAAAGTGTTCCTTTGCTCAAGGATTTTTCTCTAGATCCACGAGGAAGAAAATTTGGATCTAACCACCCACATAGACTCCTCCTTAATATATCTTTCATGAAGCCACTTAACCCATAGAGCTTCTTTATCACTTGCAACACCACAAATTCTTCCACAATCCACCATTCGACCAGTCATTAATGGTTCTAATACCAAGACTTCCTTACCCTTTTGGCCTACAGATCAGTTTCCATGCTACATGATGAACATGTTTCTTCTCAGCACTATCACCCCAAAGAAAGTCCCACATATGATGCTCAATATTATTGATCAGAGATTTTAGTAAAGGAAAGGCAAAGGACCAAAAAATGTTATACAAGGAAAGAGTTGAGATGATCAATTCCACTCTCCCAACTTGGGAAAGGAGATGAAATTTCCATGAGTCAATCCTTCCCTTAATTTATCAACAATAGGGCACACATATCTTTGGTCAACCTACTTGTAAATAAAGGAACCCCTAAATATCTAGCTGGTAGAGAACAAACATTGATCTTCAGAATCGAGGAAACATCACAATCAATAGCAAGTTTACTCAAAAAATTTTGACTTTTTCAATTGTTGAGCTTCAACCCCAAAACATAGAAAAAGGAATCAAGAACCTTCTTCATACTAGTAGCATTCCTCCTATCCACTTTAGAAAAAAGCAAAAGATCATTTGCAAAAATTAAATGCGATGTTTTAACCTTCTAAGAAGCAGCTAAAGGATCCATATCACCTTTCTTCATAGAGTTGATGATGGTAGTCAGGCCATGCATAGCAATAACAAACAAATAGGGGGAGGGAGGATCTCCCTAAGGAACACCATTAGTAGCATCAAATTGAGTAGAAGGACAACCATTCACTAGAACTTTGAAATTAGCTGAAGAAAAACATTATCTAATCCACTCAATACATCAACAAGGAAAACACATCTTCCATGATAGAAATAAGATATAATCTCACCTGATAGTATCATATGCCTTAGCCAAGTCTTATTTAATGCACATGTTCTTCTGAGTTCCCACAAAGGTGCTAAGAATCTCATTAGCTAATAGAATAGCATCCCAATTTTTCTTGCATGATCAAAAGCTACTTGGATACTATCAATCAAAGAAGGGAGGATGTATTTCAATCTATTCACAAGGATCTTCATAATCACTTTATAAATCAAATTGTGTAAGGAAATAGGACAAAAATCTTTAAGGAGAGTAACCCTACAAACTTTAGGAATCAAGGTAATAGGAGTATTATTACACTCCTTAAAGCAATTTTCCTAAACTGAAGAAACTTTGAACAACAGAAATGACCTCCTCTCTAATGATCTCCCATACAGACTTAAAGAAGACATCATTATAACCATTCAGGAAAGGGGCCTTTTCATCCTTCATGGACTTGAATACCTTATCCACTTCAATTCAAGTAACAGGGTTCCGCATCTCATAAAACTAGTTCTTGGATATAGAAGGAAGCTCCCATTCATCATCCTAATAAACTTGAGAATCAGGGGCACTATTAAACAAGTTTTTATAGAACAGATCCACCTACATTCTAATAGAATCAGAGTCATAGATATTAATACCATCCTCTAACTGAAGCATATTAATGTTGTTATTCAACCTTCTCATCTTCAAGGAAGCATAAAAGAAGGCTGAGTTCCTATCTCCCAAATTAAGCCACTAAACTCTACTCTTCTGCTTCATAAAACTTTCCTAATCATTAATAGCTTTAATAGCTTCAATTCTCACCTGAGAAAGAGCCTTCTATTTCATGGTATTACCTGGATTAGCATCAACATCCTTCTGCAAAAGAATTTCCTTAAGATCAAGCTCCTTTGCCTTAGAAAACTTTTTACCAACCACATCCATATTCCATTTCCTAAACGCATAGGAGACAACCTGCAATTTTCTATAAACTCTAAACATAGGAGAACCTTCAACAACAATATCTTTCCCATCCCTACCAATAGTCTCCTTATAACCACTTTGGAAACCCAATAATTTACAAACATGAACGGTGTAGGAAACCTTTTACACACACCCAATCTCAGAACAATGATTCTATGATCACTAATAAGAGGTGATACAACTTCACCCCAACAATTTGGGAAAGCCTTTAAGAAACCCATGTTACAGAAAATCCAGTCAATTCTAGAGAAAGTACTATTACCACTCCTACTATGGCTATCCCAAGTGAAAAAGGGACCCTTTGTAACCATTTCAAGAAGCTCAATATTAGAGACAGCATCATTGAACTCATTCATACACTTTCTGGAAGGCAGATTCTTCCCTAACCTATCACTGATTAGTCTCACAGCATTAAAGTCACCAAGCACACACCAACAAACTGGATGCAGGACATGGAACTCCTCAAAGAATCCTATAATACATATATGTTTGCATCACCTCGAGCACCATAAACAGCCGGTAACAAAAAGCATAATGTGTTCTTACTGACATTATAGTGAATAGCATGTTCACATGAAGAAAACACTTCCACAGTCACCTCCGGATCACACCACAAAACTATGATAGGAGTATAAGAGTAAAATTGGGAATTACCAACATAGCTAGCACCGAGACAAGAATGTTACAAGGATTGAGGAGAGGATAGAGCACCTATCTTCCATACTTTCTCTCCAAGAAGAAAAATTGTCTTCAAAACCCATCATGAGTTTCAATGAAGCAAGTGGACCAATGCCTTCTTCACAAGTATTCTATAGTCCACTTTCCATGTAAGTGCAGCCCATATACTGCTTTCAAGGCAATCCCAAACCTTACACTCCTCCCCCTCCATCACCACAACTTTCTCAACAATTCACCTTCCAACCTCAATTTCACCCTCCACCTCAATTTCAATTCCATGTGCCACCTCCACCTCCTCCACAACCACAACTAGTTCCCCCTCTCCACCATGAGCAAGGAAGTGTTGTGACAATTCTAAGGAGTGGGAAATCTCTTGAGCAGCCCACGAGTCAAAGAAAGGTTGATAAAGAAAAACAAAGGTAGCCAAGTGGTGATATTGTGATTGTGATTGCCGAAGATGATTCTATGACACCGCATGTTGAGTTTGGGATACCATGTGCCCTACCTCACACTCCATTTGTAGGTCCCACCGTCCCTAGTGTTCCATCTCATGTTGATGCGAGCAAGGCCAAAGAAAGTGAGCCACCATTCATTGAGGCATTAGATGAACCACAAGTAAGGAGGAGACAAAAGAACAATGTTGGCATTCTTGAGGCAAGTGAAGGTCAACATTCCATTGTTGGATGTTATCAAGAAAATTCCATCATACGCCAAGTTTCATAACAACTTATGCACTGTAAAGAGAAGGTCAATGGGGAGAATATCAAAGAGAGTCAAATTGACCGATCAAGTGAGTCCAATCCTCCAACACTCACTTCCCGTCAAGAGGAAAGACCCAGGAGCCCCACTCATACCTAGATACATTGGGGGACATTACATAGACAAATCCCTACTTGATCTGGGATCTAGTGTGAATTTGATGCCAGATAGTGCCTATGTTGAGCTGGGCTTATGCAAGTTGAAATGGGCACATTGCACTCTCCAATTGGCAGACTGTTCCATCAATCTACCAAGAGGAAGAGTGGATGATGTTTTGGTAATGATAGATAAAGAAAAAGGAGTTGTAATCTCAGTCAATTTCATTGTTCTTGACATGGAGCTAAATGATAGGAAAATCCCCATCATCTTGGGAAGACCACTCTTATCTACAGCTGATGCTGAGATACATGTTCCCAGTGGCATAATGACAGTCTCTTTTATTGACATGAAGATAAAGACCAACATATACATGTCCTCAACCCAAAGAGTTCAAGATGAGGATATTGGACACAGTCACTTCAAGAGTTTGATTGGTCATTTAAGAGAAGGAATTTGGATGAAATATTTGATGACAACTTTGGTGATCAAAGGGATGAGGAATAGATGTTGAGTGCAATGAGAGATGTGTTTATTACAAGAACAGACACATGAGAACTCCAAATTGATGAATGATGCAAGAATCTCCAAAAAGCCCAGCTCAAGGCATGAAACTCAGCGTTTGTGGGAGGCAACCCACATAGGTTGGGAGTTTTTCACCCAACCCTTCATTTTTGATATTTTTGCTTATTTTTACACGTTTTCCTAGAAAACACACAAACACTTGTTTTTAATAGTTTTTGTTTAGTTTTAAGATGTGCAGGTGAAAATAGGTTGAATTGAGGAAAATTAGATGAAATTTAGATGAAAAAATCATTAAAAATCATTGTGGACCAAAGAATTGGTGTTTTGATGAGATTCAGGTTGAAATGAACTGTCACAGTACTTAGAACCATTGTGGTGCCATGGAACAGCTATGGAGTTGCACTCAAATCAATAGAGAAATCAAGAAATTGAAGAATTGAAGAACAGACTCAGCTCGGCTGTGCAAGGCAACATGACCATGTAGCTACCTAGTCAGAACGTTCATGTGGAGAAAAATAGTCATGCATTAGGTGAGCCACCACGGCCGTGCCGTGCAGCACGGTCGTGCTGCAGCCTGATTTAGTACTTAAATCAGCAATTTGCAATTCTACTCTTCACTTGTTCATTCACCCCCACGCCAACTGAACAACCATTCTGCGCACAACAGCAGCCATATCCCACCCTCAATTCATGTTCAAATTACCCCTAATCCATCCCAAACCATCTCCCTACCATTTTCCCTACCTCCATCCTTCATTTTCACCCAACAATTTCCTCACTTTCTCTCCATTCTGCCCCACCTACATAGAATTGTAAAAATCCCTAAAACCCCACGTTTCTCCACCAATTTCAGTCAAAGATGTATCAAATGGATAAGAAATTGATGGCTAAGACCAAGGATGTGATCTCCTACGGATGACAGCCCAATAATGTGTCCTCTTCAGCTCTGTCGGCACCTCTGGCTCTTCTACCACCATCTGTAGCCTCTGGTTTACAAGGGGAATCACTGCATATAGAGGCAACCATAGACCCTATGATGGAGGAATCCATGAGATTTCATAGAAGAGGAAGGACAGTAGCCCAACCTTCAGTTTCCTTGGCTCGGTCGTTCGTTTCAGTAGCACGACCTTCATCATCCATGACACTGCATCCATAGCCTCAACCTCGAGCATGACAACGACTGCTTATAGATTATGAAGGTGAAGCAATGCCATATGAACAACAGATTCCCAAGCCTTACGGGGATGTCCTCTATGATGCCAACCGGTTTTGCATGGAGGAGTCAGCAAGCTCGATGGACATTCTAGTGGATGAGAAGTTAGTAAGGCCCAATCTGTTGCATATTCTAAGAGGAATGTTGGAGATTCTAGCTCCAAGATCAGCTAGACCCGGTCGGTTGATGAAATCGCTTATCGAGTAGGAAATTCTGAAAGTGCCAGGATCCTTATGTTTGTGAGGCATCCTATCCATTACTAAATCAGATGATGTTCTTGCCAGTTTCACTATCTAATGTTCTTCAGTTTTTAACTTTTGACTAAGTAGGAGTTTGAAGAACTTAGTCCATTGTGGCATCTCAGCCATGGCATCCAGGAGTGGGATATTGACATACAACTTCCTCATAACTTCCTTGAACTTGTTGAACTGAGTATCGAGCTGGGTAAAATTTAGTCGACTTAGAAATGGTACATGAGGTTTATACACTGGAACAACTGGCTTAGGCGAGTCTCCTACATAAGAAACAATAGGTTCCTTAAAACTTTCCTTGTCAGTCTTATCATTCTATGTGGCACCTGCATTATGCTTAGTGCCTAGGACATTAGTCACAGTGACAGGAGTCATGGGTTTTGGTAAGACAAAGCCTGAACGAGTTGTCACAGCTTTAAGTTGTTCCATGTGCTTCTGGTTGTCTTATGGTTACCCAGCTAATGCCCTAGTAGGTGGCTTGGTGCTAGCTGCAAGTCGAGCTAGTTGAGATTCAATAGTCTTCTTATGGGCATTCTGGTTCACTATCATAGTCTGTTGCGACTGCAACATCTTCTCAATGGCCAAAAGTTTGTCACTAGAAGAACTGGGCCCGACTTGATGTCCTTGTTGATTGTTCTGGTGAGGAACTTGGTTTGGAACTTGGAATTGAAGGTTGTTCTGATATTGGTTGAAATTCCTATTCTGGAAGTGACCTCTAAAGTTCCCTTGATTTCTGAAGTTCTGTTGTTGGTAGTTTGAACCAAGTTGATGTGAGTTTACCGCTCCTGAAGGATTTCCATATTGAAAACCAAGATGGTTCCTGTTCTGACACAGATTGCAATAACCTTGACCAAGGATAGTGTTGACATCATTCAGGCTTTCCATCTGGCCACTATCTCCTTGTCCATTGATTTTTCTTAAAACAACATCATAAAGAACATTGCAGGATAAAGTAGAGTGGTTATTGCCTTTATAGGCTTCAAAAAACAGAGAGGAAAACTTGAATTGCTATTTTTGTTGAGGGGGTGAGCATCTTCTTTCAAAAGTGGCAATAGATGATTCAAGATGATCTTTCTTGGTGACCAGGAGCTTGAGAGACTCGGTAATAGACTTGTACTCAGGAGTCTCTTCTGCCATAGCAACCTTCAGCACTCCTCTACTTGCAGGTCTACCCAAGTTGGCTTGATTTTTAGGTCCAAGGGTGACAACCTTCCATGCGCTATCATAACTTTGACGCATGAATTTTTCTCCAGATGAGGAGTCCAAGAACTTCTTGATATCATCATCCACACCCCTATAGAAGATCTCAACGAGTTGAGTGTTGGGGATCCCATGGTGTGGACATCTGCACAGGAGCTCGTTGTATCTTTCATATGCCTCAACAAGGGATTCTCAAGGGACTTGAGTGAATAGAGTTATTTTGCCCCTGATTTCATAGGTGAGAGAAGGAGGATAAAACTTTTCCAGAAAAACATTTTGCAGTTGCTCCCAAGTGGTAATGGGTTCGCATTGAAAAGAGTTATACCAACTCATGACTCTATCAACAAGAGAATATTTGATGAGACGGAGTATGATGACATCACCAATGACTCCATTTTGCTTTGTCATAGCACATAGATCTATAAACCTCAGAATATGTTCTTGACTATCTTCTGCTTGCTTACCATAGAAAGGGATATTATGAAGTAAAGTGATCCAATGTGTCCGGATCTCAAAGTTGGGAGTGTTGATGGGAGAAGGTTTCACTAGGTGGTGAACGTCAACATATTTAGGGATTGAGAACTCCCTAAGGTCTTTTTGTAGTTCTGCTGCTTGTGCTGCTGCTTGAGCTGCCCGGATCTCTGTTTCAACTACAGCTTTGGCTTCTTGCATAAGCCTTTCTCTTTGTGCATTAAGGGCTTGAGCTACCATTTGGGCTATTTCCTCCTCTTGTTCCATCCTAGCTTGGTTTTCTCTACTCTGACAATGAAAGGTTCTTTCTATCTCAGGGTCAAAGCTAGCAGCAAGGCTGGAACTGTTTGAGCGGTGCATACACTAGTCTTTGGGGGTACCTAGGAAGGAAAGACCTTTTGGTAGTAAGATGGACGGAGTAGATTCAAATTCAAGTAGATTATCGATAGTATCAAATTAAAAGCAAAATCTTAAATTAGCCTTAATAGAATTAGATTTAACAAGATGATTTCGTTGTCCCCAGCAACGGTGCCATAATTTGATGTGGTCTATTATCGCACTAACAAAATCACCCAGGGCTAAAATCCCTGGGTTTTTACCAAAACCTTGTGCAATAATACTTCCCACAAGCGGATGGGTCTTATCATAGTGTAGTTAATAATCGAATCCCAAGGGACAACATTTTTAAGAATTTGTTACTAGTTGAATCTAGTTGAATCAAGACTAATATTTAGAACATAGGTTGATTTGAGTTTAATTAAACTAATTGCAGGAAAGTAAAGAATAGGAGTATAGTTGAATCTAGATTAATGATGAGGATCGTTGGGGTGGTCCCGGGTTTCACCGCCACTACACATGCAAACATATCCAAACACAAACATATAGGAAAGATCTAACTATCCAAATAGAATTGTTGTGAACCCTCCCGGAGGGATGTTTAGGTTCGTGTAAGCATCACCTTAGGTATCAGATTTCTCGTCACTGTGTGGATCATGCACTTATGGTTCTGAAGATACAGATATCCAACTGAAGATGTGGGCCCCCTATACAGGCGTTAGGCACACAGAAGCATCACCGTGGGCTAGATGGCTCGTCCCATCATGGATCATTCACTTACAACCTCACAAAATCCCATCCTATTTATAGTCAAGGAGTCAACCACATTAATCAACATTCAAATCCTACAGATTGAAGTTCTTGCAACATAGGAATGAACAAGATAAATGCAAGTAGGTGATTAGTCTACAAGCACACTTCGACGATTAACAACGACATGAAAAGTTATATACATGCCATAGAATGTTTAATGTTTGAACATGTAAGCATGGGAAGCGGGGCTAGTCCCCACACCCCATTGAAAGGAAACTACTCGCTCATGATGAGAAAAATAAGAAGAAAAAAAGAGTAAGAAGAATCTACCATGAGCACGATGAATAAGAGTGTCACACCACAGTGAAGATGATGCGGTCCTCTACATAGTGTCGGAGCATATCTGACGAAGAGCGATCCACGCCAGGGAAGACTGGGCAATTTCTCTCTCTCTCCTCCTTCTTTCTCCTCTCGTCCTTCTTTCTCGTAGAAGAAGGAGCAGTCTGTGGATAGTGGATGGATGGCGAAGATCCACCAGGTGGATGGTTGGGATGAAGTGGCAAGTCAGCCCTAGGTTTGACCCAAGGACTTGGACCTGCATTGGTGTATGCGTGTACTGGTTGAATGGAAGGGGGTGCCCTTGTGGTGCTTGGGCGAGGTGGATCTGGTCCCTGGCCATGGATGAAGTGAGCGGAGGAGAAAGATGAGTGGAGTGTGTTATGGAGGCGGCACACTGTTAGATTGGGTGGAGGTGTTGCCGGAGATGATGGTGGTTGGCGGGTGTGGAGTGATAGAATCATTGTGAGGGGTCGAGCGTAAGTGTTTGTGTAGCCTGGCAGTGAGGAATCGATGGGGTGTGGATCTATCTCCCCCAGGGGTCGAGTGCTGATGGGCACAGCCTGGATGGCAGTGGGAGACGTTGCCCCGGATGGTTGGAGGTGGCAGCTATTTATAATGGTCGGGCCACTAGGGTCTGCTAGGGTGTTGTTGCACACCTCAGTCGAGGTCATTGCAGACCATGAGCTCATCTTTTGCTTTGGTTGTGGTCCCTTTTCATCTGGTCGCGGTGCAGAAGAAGAAAGGATTGTGGACGCAGTTAGTTGCTGGCTGCTCGTGGTGTTAGGGTTGCAGAGGGGAAATTGTGGAAGGAGAGGGGGTCGCAATGTAAGGCAGTAGTAGATCATGATTAGGTTGTTGGAGTGGATGGTGATGGTGTGGAGGCGTCGATATCACAAGGCTGTGGTGGTGAAAGGAGGAAGACCGTGGGCATGACCCTACCTCGGTTGTGGTTGCAGTCGACTGCGGTCGCAGTTAGGGATGGAGCTAGGTCACGGTGTTTGAGGAAGGGACTGTGGGAAAGCATATCTAGCGTCGCAGTTGGTGGTGAAGGGTCGCAATTACAAGGAGGTTGCTGGTGCTGATGATCACGAATCATGAAAGGAGGAAGAGGTTGCGAATAGGAGGTTGGTCTTGTGGAGGAAGATGCAGGTCGTGGTGTTGAGGAGATGGAGGAGGTCGCGGTTATGGAACCGTATACAGGTGGCAACGTGGAGGTCACGGTTGTTGGGTGTGAAGATCACAACCGGGCTGGAGGAGGGTTGGATTGTCATGCAGTGATCACACATTGTCGTGGTTATGGTGAGACGAGGGAGTGATCACGGTTGCAGGTGGAGCAGAGTCATAGGTCACGGTTGCGAGTAGCGGAAGGAGAGACTACGGGCGTTGACGTTGGTGTTGTGACGTTGCAATGCACTCTAAGAAGATGATCGCGATTAGGGTAGGGAGCACATACATAGATCGCGGTCTCTAGCTTGGAACAACAAGGAAAGGTCGTAATCAGAAGATGGGCCTAGTGCTGATGGGTCTGCATTAAGAGAATAAAATCCAATTAAAATCAAGATAAAATCAATTAAACTAAGCAAGGATGTATGAGGATATTAAAGCAATAAAAGCATAAAATCGGTGCAAATATGCATTCATCAACTTAACAGCAAAAAAGATATTTTTTTACTGAAGAAGGTATGTAAAATAGTGGATTTATATAACGAGACTGTACCTTTCAATTTCTTTTTCAAACATAATTGAGGAGTGTTTGTTACTTTTCAGCTTACTAGCAAGGAAAATAGTGCAACTGATGTTATTTTCAGGTCTGAGAGTGCATGTATCCTGTGTCAAGATTTCAGAGATTTGTTGGAAAAAGGGTGGTAACATCACGAACTAGGTATGGCATCAGTTAAGGTTGTCGTTCTAGTTTGTGCCCTTAAGGATAACAAGTATTATGGCGTGTAACATACATTGTCCGCATAGTGTTGCCCTCAAAACATATAGTATAAGGATTAAGAACTTGAATGTGTTGTTAATGCGTTAAATAAAATTAAGGCATCCGTTGCTATGAATAAACCTTAAAAGGATTGATAGAGTGTCATCTATGTGCGTCTAGTGTGAGGATATAGTTGTAGTGATGGTACTTTGAGTGTTTCCCACAATGAGTGTTTCCCGCTATGAATTAACCAGTTTTTTATGGTTTCCTACAACGAGTCTTTGAGTGGTGAGAGTGTATTTTTATGTGTGACGTTCTGAAGGGTAGTATTGCATATATGCAAATAGAATTCAATTGGTAAAGATGTTTCTACTAATTGTTAGTTCCAATTGTACAAATTCGGTAAATGAATTCTACTTTGCCATATGTGGCATGTCTAGACTTGGACTAATAGTATGCATTTATTTGCTAAAGTTAATGTTTATGTCTTTACTTTACTACATTAATTGTATTGAATTGTAAGTAGTAAACACTTTGTAGAAAGGATGTGAATTTTGTTATAGACAAAATGTTACATATAGTTGGCAGATTAATTGTTATACCTATTGATTTGTTGACCACCATTAATGACCTGGCTTTGCATTTTGACTGTAACAGATAATAGATGGTTATTATTCAGAGTGCTATAATATGTATGATGCAGCAATACTGACGTGGTATTATGCACTCAACAATTAGTGAAACACCTGGATACCTTGTGTTGACTGTAGAAAGAAACATATATTCCACTATTGTGGTCTAAATAGTGAGACTATATTTATGGGTTCACATGCATGTATAGATGTATTCTTTATGTAGGAAGTTGCACTACAATGATGTACATGTGTTTTGCCAAAAAAGAAGACTAAAAGATGTATATTAGTATGAAGATAAAGCTAGTCTCCGTGGGTAGTTAATATTAACCATGCTGCAGCAAGAGGAGATGGTCTACTGTAAGTTTGTCCAATGCTCGAGCTAGCTATCACATATTGGTAGTGGTTGTTGATGAGATTTGTTGCATTTGCATTTGTGTAAAAAATCCTTTGGTTACTGCCCACTCCAGACTACATATATTGACATGGTAGTGTGGGAGATGATGTGTTGTAGCTTTGGTCAATAATGTGTTCAGCAGGGATACTATTATATGTATTGAAACCTCTATTTGCAGGGTTGTAGATATCATTCATGTTGCTATGGAGTGTCCACCCTTGTTGTTGATCATTTTGGAATTGGGGTACTGGGATTTGTCGATCCATTATGGCTGGCTGAGTTGGATTTTTCTTACTACACTTTCTGGCTGTGGTATTTTTTTTTATTCATTTCCCGCCATCCCTTTTTCCGCAAGGATGGTAGTCTTCCAACCTTTTTGGCTATGATAGGATCCTTGATAGAAGGAACAACTGTTGGTTTGGTCGTTTGGGCCTGCATTGAAATGTCAATATTATTGGTAAGAGTTCAATGAATTGACTGTATTCCAAAAATTTGAAACAAATGTTCTAAGATGTAAAATCCTATAAACAATTATGTGAAATACCAAAGGAAATATATTTCTTAAATGAGCTCACACTGGATTCATGCAATTTTGCCTTTTTGTATCAATAAGGCACATTATAATGTGTCAATTACTCAGCATAACTCATTAGAATATATGTATACTGGTCATCTTTATAATGTGTGAATAACTCCTCATAACTCATCAAAATATATGTATACTGGTAGAACTTAATATGTAACTTAATAGCGAGTACAACTGACCCGCACCAAATATACTAAAAGGGAATGCACGCAAATCAACAAATAGGTAACTAATTCGAATCAGCATGTACTGCAGTAACAGAGAATAATGAATATCATTGTGAAACTAAAAAAAGGTTCAAACGAATGCACCGATGAAAAGGAAGTTAAAAGGAAATTCAAATACAATATCGAGTATGTAATAGGTCGATTCATCATGTACTGAATTAAAACAAAAATCATTAATATAAATTTGGTGGGAAAAAATAGAGCTCACACTGGATTCGATCAGTTGTGTCTTTTTACAGGTCTGAATTGTTGTCATTAGTGCATGCTTAACAACCTTATACTGCTTATCTGAAACACGTGACATCTCTATGAAACATTGACAAATGTTTGAGACAGCATCAACTCTTTCAACAAATTTTATGAATAATAGAATGTTGTTTGCGTTGTTTCCGTAATCTTGTACAATGCCCTTCCTCCATCTATCTAGCACATACTGCATTGGCAGTTTATCTATCCTATAGTTGCAAGTAAGGACACACAATGAGTGCCTGCACATAATCCCCTTGCACTCAAATGACCGACAACTGCATAAAAAATTGTTCTGCGCAGAGTCATGAGTGACAATGAACTTGTTTTCAAGTAAAACAGATTCAGCATCTAGTAAGAAAACCTTGCGTTGTTCTTTAACTAAAAATGTAGAATCAACCTTGTTCAACAACAGTGTGTCACAATACATCATACGCTGTAGTTCGATTTGAAATTTCTTGAATATATTTTGTGTGTACACCAATCTTGCATTGATTTCAATCTGAAACTGGAATTTTGACCCTAAGAGTGGGAAACCAATCTTTTGATTTCTATGCATCCAGAAGTGCAAAGGAACGCACTGAAGAAGAAGAGGCATATTTTGTTGACTGTGTTAATCAATTTCCTCAAATGCAGCAGCAATTCCTTTCCTCAAAATCTGATATTGCCTCAGAAAAAGGAAATGATGAAGAGAATATTGAGAGTGAACTAGTCTATGTAGAGATAAAAGAAATGTCATAAACTATGGAGGAGACACCTCTCGACCTTGTTGTTACACATACCAAACCTTCTGTAGGTTCCCATGAGCCTCCTCATCTATAAAAAACTATCCTTTGGAATGCACCAGCAAACCAACTGACAGAGACTACTAATTTCATCTTCCCTCCGCAATAAGATTTGGACTGCAGTTTCTACCGAGAACATCTCCCAGATCCATATCTGATAGACATCGGTGACCAACATTTCTACGAAGAAGGGGTAGTGCATCAATAAATAAAATTTCCTTATGAACCTCAACAACACGGACCTTAGCTAAACAAGTTTATCCATATTATCATAATCAGATTTCCTCTATGTCTCAATCCTTGCTTCCTATGCAACTCTGTATTGGTTAACAAATTGTTTCAATGATGTCTTGGAGTTAATGTAACGATCAAAGAATGAACTAATTGATTCACTACGTTGGGTTGTTGTCATGTCTGCCCAAAAGAAGTCATCGACATACGCAGGAACCCACATGTGTCATATTTGATACATCCTCGCAAGGCAACCATCTTGATTTATCTTGCAAGTTTGAATTGCAACTGCCTAGTCTTGTTCAAACACATCTATTGATGGGCTCTCATATACAACATTTCAGATAAGGTTGGATGTAATGGAATCTTTTTGCAGTTTTTTGGATAATTTTCTCATTATGTGTCATAGACAAAGCTTGTGCCTAACATCGGGAAACACTTGTCAGATCCCATTAATTATTGATTGAGCTTGGTCAGTTACAATACCTTTTGGAGGAGCTCCTGTGGAGTGCTAATTTTGTCACTAAATTTTTGTGTAAGAAATGGATTACAGTGCAATACAACTGGTGGGGGGTATTGCAGGTCGTCAAGTGTGAAGCATGTTATAATGAGTGAATATCTCAGCACAAGTCATTAGAATATACATATATTGGCACACGGTATAATGTGAACAAATATCGAATACAACTGACTCGCACAAGATGTACTAAAAGGAAATGCAAACCAGACAATAAACAATTAACTAATACAAATCAGTATATGTTATGTTTCAACTAGTGCAAGTTGAAAATCAGTATGTGTTGTTATAGGTTATTCATGATGTTGTTTCATGTAAACTAAATTGTAAGTTCCTAAATGATGTTGTTGTTAATGCATTTTTTTAATACAACTGACCTGCAACAAATGTACTAAAAGGGAATGCACCCAAAAGAGTATATAGGTAACTAATTCAAACCAACATGCACTACATTAACTATAAAATAATGAATATCACTGTGCAACTAACAAAATAAATCTAGAAGTCAATGCATCGGCAAGAAGGATGTTAATGGAACCCATAGTCAGAAGGCAATGAGTAACAAGTCGATTCAGCATGTACTGGAGTAAAAGAATATCATGGATATAATTGTGTAATGAACAAAAAGTAAAGGTGATGGTTTACCCATGCATTGTAGCCACGTTGTAAACAGCCATACATAGTTCTTTGTTGTTTCTTTGCAAAGTATCCAACACCCCAAAAGAGTAGACTAATCGTGATGGATAACACCAACACATGGTGTGTACGACATCTCATACCTATTTGTCAGGTATGTTGTATCGAAGGTAACAACATCACCAAAATATTTGTATGCTATTCGAGATCTTGTGTCAGCCCAAAACACGTTTCTGAGAACGCCTTCATCATTCAAGTCCAACACGTAGAAGAACTCTGGATCACTTTTTTGCATCTGTACAAAGTATGATTGTATCACAATTGCATCGCCTTCGCCTAGACGTAGCTTCTGAGAATTTGAGAGATGGTTGTTAAGGTCCTTCTAAGTGAATGTAAGACCATCATAACCTCTGGCTTCAGTTACTCAAGAAGTCATAGTTTTGGCTGCACCGATACCAGTTGCATCATTCAGGTCAATGCTCCATTGTATGGCAAATGGTATTTGTCTCTTGGATGGTAATAACCGCATCATATCTTGATCCAACATTGGGTGATTGTGACTGAGTTGTATATGGGAGATATGATATTCTCCTAAGAAAGTGTGTTTCAACTTAACATGGCTGGGGCATGTTGTTCGTGTAATCGGTTTGTATCTGTATAATATATCCTTACATTTTTTTGGTGACCTTCCTCCATTGACAAGGGTGAAAGTGATCCTTGTAGATGATTAATCATTTCATTCTTTGGAAGAATGGGCTATTTTGATACCAAACCTAGCTTCATTTGCATATAGCTCATAGAATTGTCTTGCTTGGTCAGTTGAACTCAATATATTCCCAACCAAAGGCACTCCAACTTCTGATGGGGTAATGGGAACATGTAGAGAAGATGGTGTTCCTGGTTCTGAGTAAGATGTTGCTGAATGGCCACTAGCTATTTCTGGTATCAAGACATCCTAACATTCATCTATAATAGCACGAGCTAGTTCTGATACCAATACATCATCATCGACATCAATAACAAGATTATAATGAGAATAGGTCTGATGGGGGACTTCATTCAGATCTACGTCAATAACTTCAATATCCTGAGTGAAATATTAAAAAAATAAATGAAATATAAGATTTGGGCAAACAACAATGAGCATGAAGATGAACTAGTACATGGTAATGTGATTGTTGTGACTACACAAAAGTATAATTAGGCTGAATAGCAAATCAAATTTTAACATATGTATACATATAAGGATGAATAGAAAAATTATAAATAGGATTATTGGATTGGTTGACATAAAGGATGTTCATTTATTGGTTACATTGTAGTTATGAATGCTGATTAATTGAGGTTGTCACAAGTTTGCTATGTGAGAATGCACGGTCAATAGAGTTGTTGGTCTAAGCATTAGGAAACAGTTGCTATGTGTGAATAGAGTTGTTGTCTACAACTATGTGACACTGCCCATTACTATGTGTGAATGCACGATTTGTAGTATGTTGGAATAGTTGTGTTCTATTGTGAATGCAAAACCAAATTGTTGGGGTTGTGCTACAATGCACCACTAGCTAAAACCAATGTTGGAGAACAAATGGCAGTGATAGGATAACAAATCGTATGTATAGTTGTTATATAGGAAATTTAATACTATAAGAATAGAAAAGGTTGTTAGCAAAACCATAATAGCAAATGGTTAAAGCGGGGTTTAGTACTAATAGAACAAACAAAACAACATAGAAAAGCCACTATAACAAAAAAAATTTGTTGGATAAACAGACTGAGTGAAGAGTTGTTATCAAAAGAGTTTGTTATCAAGTGGCTCTTAGCAAACAGTTAAAGGGGAATTTAGTACTAAGAGAACAAACAAATCTGATAGAAAAGGCACTATAACAAATGGTTTTCATTGGATAACAGACTGAGGAAAGAGTTGTTATCAAAAGAGTTTGATATCAAGTAGTATTGTATGCTGGACAAAAATTTGATTTATATGTCTGATGACCAAAGGGATTACCATTAGGGATTCCTTGGATCACATTATGTTGGTAACAAATAAATTTTGTATACATCTATTGGATAACATCTCAATAACTATGTGTGATTACCAATGGGATTTGTTACCAGATAGAGTGTAGTTTGGATGTGGTTATGTTCTTGTATTGTTGTTCTATTGCTTACAACTCATAAAGGTGTCTATATGTGGCTTGGTTTGCTGTGTGTTATTGATCTTGGTTAGTGGAAGAATAAACATTGCTTCCTAAGCAAACGTTACATGTACAAGAGGGGATAGAACTCATTACTAAATGATCAAGACATTGGCAAATAGAAATTGAGCTAGGCTCAAAACTATATTAGGGTTACTTGTGGTACTAGCCTGTCGATAAACATCTTGTGCAGCAGAACAATAGACCTACCTTTTTTTCTTTTGTTGTAATCGTCGGAAAATATTTGATTTGTTCCGCCGAATCCTATTTCTCCTCCGACGGTGTTGTTTTTTGCGCTGATGTTGCCGTAGCATCTCCGATTTGTTCCAATGAGCCGTGCTTCTCCTCTGCCACATCATAGGGTTCTGCCGATGTTGTCGTTGTAGTTGTTCTTTGTGGTTATATCATCATCCCACTACTGCTCAGTTGCTCTTCCCACTGATCGCTGCGGTGATATCGTCAGGTAGTCATGTCTATCTTCTCCAGTGAAAGAGGGGGGAGATTTTGGTGAGAAATCAAACTGGGGAACCATCGTTGCCTAGCACACAAAAGAGCGGGACAACGAGGAGCGGAAAGTGGGCAAGTCTCGAGAAAGGAAATGCTTGCGGAAGACTCTTTGGGTCATCACCAGGGTAAAACAACAAACTGGGTCTCGTTTCTGGGCTAAGATCTAGTCTCTATATCATTTTCCTTAAACTCTTGATTGTGGAAGTACCAATTCGGAAAATGTTTTTTCAAGTAAAGAAGAATTCACTATAGAGAAATGAGTGGTGTAGAAAGTTTCCTCGCAGGCTCACATTGAATTAGTCTTGAATACAATCATCCCTTATATATATATATATATATATATATATATATATATATATATATATATATATATATATATATATATATATATCTGTGTGTGTGTGTGTTGTGTGTGTGTGTCTATATATATATATATATATATATATATATATATATATATATATATATATATATATATATATATATATATATATATATATATATATATATATATATATATATATATATATATATATATATATATATATATATAAAGAGAGAGAGAGACAGTCAGGCTAGAAATACACTCGATTGTACAGATCGCACAAATATACTCAAGTGTGTTTTCATATCAAGACTATTGTTTTACAAAATGTAAACCATTGATCTTCACTGTCATACTATAACTAGGCTACATACAAATTTTGAGCCCATTTGGATGAGTGTAAGTCACTCATCCAACGGAAACAAAATCGATGTGCGAAACTAATTTCAAATGCATAATTTTTGCGATCTTTATAACATGACCTATAAATGTCCAAATGTTCTCAAATTTTACGTATGAGCTATTCACAAGATGTTTAAGAAGATCAACGGACTAGATTTTTGAAAAAAACATTGCATCATGAAAAACTACTTGAGTGTATTCTGCTCCAAATACACTTGAGTGTATTCTGGCCTGACATGTAGATCATTACTTCACCTTAGAAACTGTTAGTTTTCATGTATAGATAGTTACATTTGCAAAATCTATAACAAATATACAATTATATATATATACATATATATAGAGAGAGAGAGATCGATAGATAGATGGATAGATAGATATGTGTGTTTCTATATATATATATATATATATATATATATATATATATATATATCTGTATGTTAGTGTGTGTGCATATACAAGTTGTGGTGATGAGACCACCTGATCCATAACTTTGAAAATCATATTGCAAATCACATATTATTGATGATAACTTTGATAGAATTTTGTTGGAAGATTAGAAAAGGATCCTCAAGTCTTGAGAACCCGGGTTTGAGAGAAGTATGGCCATTGTGAGGTTTGTGCTCTACAAGGACACAAATCCATAAGGTCCTAATTTAATCATTAAAATTAAGGAGCTGAATCAGTTAAGTAAAAATGTGGTTTATGGTGGTGATCCCACAAGCCCTCCCTAGTATCTTTTAATATCAATCAACTAGTTTTATTTCGGCATTTTTTATTGTCACTTTAGTTTAACCACTCTCTCCAAACTAGATCTTAATTATTGTTCATTGTGATTGGTTCAATTTAATCTCTTAAAAAGTTGTGCTTGTTAAGAACTTACTTGCTTGTTAACAACTGAGTTGTTTATCATTAATAGGTTAAACTCTATGATTTCCTCCTACTAATTTTTTTGTGCAAGTGACAATACATCAAGTCATGGCACCACTGCCTAAGACAATAGAATTTTCTTCGAACCCCCATTGCTTTGGATAATTAGGAATTTTCTTTTTTAATTGATATTCACTCTCATCTTCTTGAATTTTTCAATGTGTGTTGATCTCTTTTCTAGTTACTAATGATTTATTACCATGCTCAAGGTGCTAATTCCATATCATTTATTTATTTTATCTTGAGATAGACTTGACCTTCCATCATCTAAATTGAACCCATTAGAGTAGGATGAATCAAGAGGTAGTCAACCTATAGATAGTGTAGTCCTTTTCCATAGAGAGAGAGGCCATCACAACCGAATGTAAGGCTTCCTCAATTGATGAATTAGAATCCCAAATAGCCACCCTTCATGAAGAAGAACCTTATAAGAAACACAAGGACTTCTTAGTCCCTGCCAATGCCACCACACTTCATCCCATTATGCTTCTTGTTATCACCACCCCACAATTCGAGATCCACGCACAATGGATAACTATCCTCCAAGGAAATTTGTTTTATGGAAGGATGGGAGAAAATTGTTAAGATCATCTTTGATGCTCACTGATCTGTGTCATGTATAAGATGTCGTACGTCTCCAACGACACCCTCAAATTGTGGATGTACAAGTTTTCTATGTCAAACATAGATAGTAGCTGGAACAATGCTATGGGGGGAGATCACATCACCACTTGGCAAGCCCTTCAAGCAATGTTCCTTGAAAATTATTTTTCCCCATCCCTCACATATCATATATGCGGACAAATCACATAATTTTCCATGGTTCCACAAGAAACGTTGGTCAAAGAATGGTAGACATTTAAAGAACTCTGTTTCCATTATCCACATCATAACTTCTTCCAAGTATAGTTGATCGAACATTTCATCAAGGCGTCAAAAAAGATAGAAAGGCATGCCTAGATACCTCATATCGAGGTAAATTAATGTTCCAAAATTATGGGAATGATTGGGAAGTTGTCAAAAGAAGCGTTGTGACCCAAGACCAATCCAATCGAGGGTGAGGAGGAGTTCTCAAGGTGATCAAGGATGAAAATAACTCTCAGCTAAAATCTATGTTGAAAGACTAATGATGCTTTTCCTGAAACAAGATTGTGTGGAGTCTTCTTTCAATGTCTATGAAATAAAGGGATAGCCACTACAGCCTCAGTATCTACAACAACAAGTAAAATCAGTGAATTATTTTTATGGGATCCCCCAATGCCATGATCACTCTACTCAACAATTCCAATTTCACTACCATCCCCAGTAGATGGAGGATCTCAATTCCATCAATAGCATTCTTGACGAATCTTATTTCAAACTGAATCAGACCAAGCAACAACCTAATTTCCAATACAGAAACCTTGTATGTGTAGGAAATGTGGAACAACAAAGAACTCCTCAAATGAACTACCAAGTTCATCCATCTCTGAGTTTTCAATATACAACCAACCAAATTTTGAAAACTAATGTAACTATCAGAGCAATTTCCAAAACCATGGAAAACAATCTCAAATCCTTAGTCATGCAGCTCAGCTACAGTACCCAAATATCATTTCCTCCATTGAGAAACATCTAGTCAAGCTAAAAAAATTAATCCAATCCTAGATGGATCATCAGTAGGCTTTTCACTTCCATGATCTTGGAGGCTCCACAAAGTACATCAAAGAAGACGAAGCACACTTTCTTCAACTGTATGGACTAGTTTTTTCTACTGCAACAACAACTTCTCCCTTCAGAAGCACCATCCATCCCTAAGAGTTGGATATCCTTAGAGAGCAATTTCAGTGCAAAAAATTTTGAGAGTGCATGTGTCTACTCCTCTCCTAAA
This sequence comes from Alisma plantago-aquatica, assembly GCA_963693085.1. Classification (NCBI taxonomy): domain Eukaryota; kingdom Viridiplantae; phylum Streptophyta; class Magnoliopsida; order Alismatales; family Alismataceae; genus Alisma; species Alisma plantago-aquatica. Next base: position 420,396,790 of record OY856409.1, read on the forward strand.
GAGACACCCCTATCCCTATAGGTACACTTCTGCATAGCACATGCAGAGTGCTCGAGAGCCATTCTTTCTACAAGAATCATCCTATATGTAGACCCCAGTCATGCTCCTCTAGGTCCCCACTCACATGCCTCTCTCCCCCAGCAGGCTTTAATATATGACAACCACCATACGCCACATGAGTTGACATTATCATATTTCTACCAAGAAGAATAAAATAGATACTTGGGCCATCAATTGCACAAGTGCCAACCTCTAGATCCAAACCATGCCTATGATAGTTACCAATATGAGGGGGTGACAATGCTTCCAGTGAAATTTGCACATGCATACCCTCATCATTATACTATCAATTTATCTAAGATCCATCATTCATCATCGTACATCAAGCAATGGGAACCGACTAGGTATGGCTCCAACTATTTTCCTAGCTATTCTGACATGTATCACAAAATTTGTGGTCGGTGACAAGAAACATGAATCCAAGTAAGGATAGGTGAGTGTTTGAAGGAAATCCACTATAAGAATACAATCGTTCCATAGAAGCACTAGTTTTTCTCCTCCATGGTAGACCACACAAGCGTCGAGCCTTGATGTTAAATAGGGCGATTATTGGGAGGGAACCCATCATGTTTGTTCCCTCCATTCTAGATTTACAATTTGCTTGGGACGAGTAAAATTTTATGTTCAGGGTGGAGGTGGGTAGTACGTACCCATTCCACTCATTCTATCTTTTCCTTTTAGCAATTTTCATTGTGTTATGTTGTTTAGCTTTAAAAATGTTAAAATTTCCCTTTCTTACTTTAGTTAAGGCCTATAACGAGTCAGTTAGTCTCTTTCATACTCATGTAATAAATGGATCCCTTGATTGAAGTGAGTTTCTTGCATCATTTCTATAATGTTGCCTCTTTTAGAAACCATTTGTCACCTAAGACCTCAATTAGCACTATTCCTGAGAATATTTGGTAAGCATTGATGGATAGATAGGGACCAAATGCAATTGGCCTTCATCGGAATGGTGGAATTATCATATAAATTTTCTAGATTTTATCATTAGAATGGTTTGAACTGATGTTATATCACTCCCAAAGTATTTAAATGTAAAAAATGAGAAATGCATAGGATCAGTGTCTTCTACACTTCTTCTACCAACTTTCTTATCTATCCATTTTGACAAAACAAAAAAAGTAAAAAATTGAGCCAAACTCCAAGTTTGGTGTGGGACACCCTGTTTCCCTCTCTATCATTTCTTACATATCCCTTATAAATTTAATAGGGGTGCATCATCAAGAAAAGATGCCAAAGTGCACACCAAAATATGCAATCAATGTGATTGCAAACAAATAAATAAAAGATCTTGATTCAAATAGAGGAGACATTGTCGTCTTCCATACCTCCCTTTACTCCTCTTTTATACCTAAGGGAATCGTCATACCCCCAATTAATCAAAATACAAATCAAACACTTATCTTATGCAAACCCATGAGAGTACCAATATCAAATGGGATATAACATCATCTTCTTTGCAAGTCCTAAAACTGAAGCAAGTTGTGAAGCAAATTTTAGAGGAGAATATTTGAATATTTTGATCAGTGGTTCTAGGAAATTAGGTTCACTTGAACATAAAAATTGGTAAGGAAATAAATAATGCTATGCAAGTAAGGGGGACAGGATGTCAGTATTAATTGGTGGGTTTCTGTGCTTTTGTGTTGCTCGAGGATGAGCAATATTCTAGTTTGGGGTATTTGATAAATGCATATTTATCCATTTAATTTGCATCCTTTAGATCTCTATTTAGGAGAATTTTTGTATTACTCCCTAGTTTTATAGGTAATTGTCTTAATTTATCTTTTCTTTCTTTAATTGGAGTTTTTATTAGAGTTTCTTGGATTTTATAGATAATTGGCCAAATCATTCTAAAGCCCAAAAAGACCCAAGAATCTTAGGATTCTATTGCACTTTCAGACTCCCATCTGATCGGTTGGCACATCCAGTCGTTCGTCTCAATTGACAAGAAATATTGACTTCGCAAAACTCCAATTGATTTATGGGTATCCCAGTCGATTGACTTGCTAGCATGACCCTGTCAAACAAAGAATTCAAAAAGCTCATTATTGCACAAGAATTGGTCAACCCGTAAACTCCAACTAAAATTAGTTAAAGTTATAGTCAAGAAGGTTCATTATTGCACAAGAATTGGTCAAGACCAAAACTTCCAATTGATCAACTACAATCCCAGTCGATCGGCTTGCCAAAAACACCCAGCCCAACTACAAATTAGGAAGACTCATTATCAATGATGAAATGACCAATTGACCATCAACCAATTGACTAACATTCCTTCAGGATAAAGCATACATTTAATCCAATCGACTGACTAGACTCTCAGTCCACCAACTGATGCATTGACCAAGACTGCCTAGCTTCCATCAGTAGTCATTTGTAGGGTTTCAGCCTCCCTTCCATCCTATAAGAGGAGGGGGAGTCCAAGCACAAAGAATCTCATATTTTATGACCCAGAGCCTCTTCTAGGACTATTCCCTTATGTTTATTCTTATCATGAATGAGTTTTTTCTCTATTGTGGCATGTGGAGTAGCCCCATAGCACATTCTTTACTTTGATTGTATATAACTCCAATACTTTAGTGATATAATGTTTTCCATCCCATTTTACATTTGTATTATTATTATATAGATTATACTCTTTGTGGTGTGATGAGAACTGAATCCCAACAAGAATGAAACCATAATCTCTTGATAAGACTCGCTGATGGAGTTTATGATCTTCTTACCTTTTAATCTTATTTGTCTTAACTTATGGTGACGAGACCACCAGATCCATAAGTTTGAACACTGATATGGAAATGACATATTCTTGATGAGACCCGTAATAGAATTTTGTTGGACGGTTAGACAAGATCCTCCAACACTGAGACACCAAGTTTGAGTGAAGTATAACCCTTGTGAGATTTATGTTCTGCAAGGACACAAATCCACATGGTCCTGATTTAATCATTAAAATTAAGGAGTTGATTCCATTAACAAAAATGTGGTCTATGGCGGTGATCCCCAAACCCCCAATATCTTTTAATATCAATCAACTAGTTTGATTTTTGATATTTTAATTTCCTATTTGGTTTGATCACTCGTTCAAATTGGATCTTAAATAGTTTTAATTGTGAATGGTTCAATATGATATCTTTGAAATAAAATTGTTCTTAAGGAACTATACCTTTCATACTAAGAATTTACTTTCTTGTTTACAGATCGGTTGTTTTTTATTAAAGGGTTAAACTCCAACCTTTCCTCCTAGTGAATTTGTTGTGCAACTATAGCATATAATATGTGGAATGGATAATGGAAAATTAGAGGTCCCCTAGTACTTGTGACTCCCACACGTGAAGTGTTGTTCTCTCATAGAGGGGAGAACACTTAGCACCTAGCCTCTAGTGAAGAAAAAATATTAGATTTCTTGTGTCAATATATCAGTCATTTAATTTGAATAATTTGATATATTCATATTAGTTTTGAGAATCTCTTTATTGTTTCTAATTACCCTTTTGAATTGTTATACCTTTTTAAAACTATCATGGTGACTAGGTCATCTTATTTTCCTTACCATACTCCACCAAGAAAAGTTGCATAGATTTGATTCCATTAATTTTTATCCTAAATAGCTAAATAACTGAATTAAGTATCATCATTTCTAACTTATGTTTCCCTTCTTGGGGTCCATTCGTGGTTTCATTACCTTTGATAATACATAAATAGGTGATGTAAAGAAGACCTAGAAGAGATGTGCAAGATTTATCTCTTGTTGAAGAGTAGATGGGAATAATGCCTATTCTTAAAATTTGTAATTATATTTGTAAGCTTTCATGATTCTGATGCAAAGTAGGATTCTAAAAAGATTTGTTTATACTTTTAGATACAATTTTGTAAATAACTGATCACAAAGATCAAGTCTTTATTTTTAATGTCTTTTTTAGGTATTTAAAACTGACATGTCAAATAGTTGTTTTTACCACTAAATTCAAATAAAATGCATGTTGAATTGTGATAAATCTATGGTTAAATTTTCATAATATTTTGATGCTCTGAGAAGGATACATCTAGGTTTTAATATGGTAAAATAATTGTTATTTTGATGATAGATGGAGTAAGGTAATATATGTCTATCCTAAGTTTTGATGTGGAGTTGCAACGCATCTCCTTTTTGTCCTTACCTGATTTGCATGGTAACATGCTGGCTCTGGATCTTTGATCTATTGAATGCAGGACTGAATGAAGGGTAGCCACAAATCTTCAGTTGAAGTGAACCTATCCTAGCCTTGAGCTTTTGATCATATGGATAAGATTTATACCCTACCTCCAAATAGACTGAAGATTGTGGGTTAGCAGTTTAGGAAAGCCTCAACCTCATCCCATGTTGAAATCATGATTTAAAGTGATTTCTATGTGAGGGGATATATCTACTTCAAGGAGAAATTCAAAGAGGCCCCTCACATAGATTTTTGGACAAGTTAATAGGGAGAAGAGCGTTCACTTTTCTTGTGGCACTCCACTGCTTTCAGCATATGGAAATAGGAATAAGAAGTATAGGGATATAGTCAAGACATATGAGAAAGATTAGTAGGGGTGAAGAAAGATCGAGGCTTTGAGAGTCATTTACAATTTTTTATATACCCTATTGTGGTGATGGTTTTGGATGATGAAGCTAGGCTTATCGTGGGAAGAGGTGAATGTTGGAGTTGGCTTCCAAGAAATCCTCCCTACATTTGGATGATGCAAAGATGTTTAGGATGACATCACAAAGCTTTTTGAGGGGCTAGATATTCAAGGGAGGACCAAGAGGAGTTTTCCTCGTTCTAGAAAAAGGTACTTTAGAAAAAGGGCAAAAAATAGTAAAAATGGCTTATCAATGTGATTCTTGGGCATTTCCTTCATTCTATACACATGCACACAAACACTCAAATTTGATAAAATATGTACCATTTCTTGATAATAGTTTAGTCATTAACTAGAAACAGTTTGAAAATTAGTTGGAGATATTCAAACATTCAATTGATGAGCGCATATCAAGAGTGATTATAATTAGAGTTTTATGTGCATCAAAGAATCTATTTGGCATTGAAAGTATAACTTCTTGCAAGTTTAGATTAAATGTAACTAGGTTTGGTCACAGCGTTAAATAGAGATGATATTTTTTGTAATTAAATACTTGAATTCAAAAATAATTAATAGGGAATAGTTGGAAAAACCACTTTAGTACAAGTTGGTTCTGGTAAAAGAAAGAAGTAAAATGAAAATTCCAATACAGTAGTTAGGTTGACTGATATGTTTCTTATTAAATGGAATTTATTTGTTCCCAAGTGATGAGGTAATAGGACTGAATAAATTCCTACCCATGCACCGTACTAAATTCTTGGTCATCATCCTAATACTCACCCTAGCAACCATATAAAATCCAATTGTGAATATGTTTTCATACTTTTATTTGATACTAATATTTAAATAAATATTCAAATATTAAATTAATACACACATATATACATATATATATACAAATATGTTGATAAGGAGTGGCTCAAGTGGCCAAGTATGGTGTCCCCTAACAAAAGGACATGGGTTCGAATCCCAAATGTCTCCTTTGGTTTACCACCCTCTGTGGCGTTCGACCTCTGCCACATGTGTGGGAGAGGGGGGAGAAATCTTTCTTTCTTAATCCGATATATATATATGTATATATATATATATATGTGTGTGTGTGTGTGTGTGTTATTCTGATTGTTTTTGCAGAATGTATTACATTAGTTTGATGTTTTTGTAATTATATTTGTTGCTTAGGAATAAATTTTATTTAATATTTTGATGAATTTATTAATGGGATGAGAAATGAATTTAAATATGTGGTTTCTAGTAAGGAACAAATTTGGTAGTAGTAGATATGAAAAGATTCCACATAAATGAGCAATACTACCACCATTGTAATGGTTACATGCAAACTTATTAATAATGAAACGTATTATCATGTCTATTTTCACATTGGCATACCCTTACAAGTATATAGTAGGTGGTGGAACTACTTTATTTGGAAAGATAGATCTATTTTTTCATTCATATATTTTTGAAAAATTCCAACTATCTTATTTACACTCAATTGAATTGGGAAAAGTTATTGAATTCTAGAAAATATATTTCAGAATTGTGTATGACTAACACTATGGACAATACACACACAATAGACAATGTAGATTCCATATGGATGTCTAGTAATATAAAAGGGTAAGAGGTTAGTGATACATTTGACATATTTTTTTGTGAGATACTTCAAGTATATAGAGCCTCTTTCCTTTGTCATTAACTTTATAGATAACCATTATCCCATCACAGACAAATTAATTCTTTGTTTCTCTATGTATTCAAAATTTTATCACTCTTGTGGCCATTTTCCATTACACATATACAAGTACCAACATTCACCATCCCAAGAAGCAAAACTCATCCAGAAATATCCATGCCTAGTTCTAACCTTCCTGGTAAGGTACATAAAATTAATCCCAAGAAAAATAGAGATCACATATTTAACTATCAAGTAGATAAATTCAATAATAAATACCTTGAAAATGCAGTGCACGCCATGTTATTATTATTCTATTGTAGTACACCAAAAATGTATAGGTATCTATAATAGCTACAAGTCAATCAACATAACTAAATCTGTAGAGAACAAAATATTTTTTGAAGAAGAAAAAAAGTTCATCCTAAAAATCTCACACTTCATCTACTTGTTGAGTCTAAAAAGAACTATGTGATTGCAAAGCAGCTTACATTTTATGGTGAGTCTATTACAACTTTAGAGACATTGTTTCACTATTTTGGATGTGAAATGTAACAATACTCATTCTAATTTTTACTTTTGTTTTCTCCCTAATGCTATTATTATATAAAATGTTATGTATTTTACAATGTTAATTTTTTTTTAATACAATTATATTATAGGACATCATAAGGATGATTTGATATTACATAGTAATTACAATACATGCACCTTATATCCACACATAGTAAGATATACTACTAATGATAGAAGATTTTCTATTAGGTCAAAACATGGTTTAATTCCCAGGGTTTTTTTATTCATTGGTTCAAGTTCACACGATGACACCTAACTTATGTTTTTATATCATTTCTTAATATATAATAATACCTTTTTGATTTCAATTAATATCTACAAACTATCTCACTTTTACTTGTTTCATTCCCCCCATTCCACAATATATTTTTGTGACTATGCATATCACCTATGTATAACACTACCGTCATTGTGTTTGAATTCCCTTTTACATCATAAGAAAATATTTTTAAAGATGATTTCTTTCAAAAATACTTAATTGTGATATCAACATATTTTGTCATTTGAGATGTAAAATTCTTTGTGTTGTGAGTTAATTGCATTTGTCTAGCTCTTTATATACAAACTCTTAATTCACAATGGATAAACACATAAATAAGTTATATTTTTTAATAATTTTAAATAAAGTGTATGGGAATGATATAGAAATTATAGTATCATATTACATGATGTTGATAGTTGTATTATATTAAGGAGATATTGATTTCTCTACCATATGAGTTTCATGAAACTTTAACAATTGAAAATGTGGCTTCCATATCTCTCATGGTATCCTAATAAACATTCTAGTTTTTCTAGCAAAGGGATTTTCTTTCTTCTACATGTGGATTGTCTTCCTTATTATGGAGTGATGCATTCAACCTAGTATATGAGAACATGTAACTCACAATTTGAGAAAATACAACTTCATTTCAAAGATTATAAAATGTGAATCTAAGAAGTTGATTGGAGAAGTGATGGTCATATAAGATTATATTTAGGTGCAATAGGAAGTCCAAAGAAGAGGAAATTGATGGGAAAAATTACTAGTTATCTGATGGGTATTGGATCGGCGTACTGAGTAAAAATATTTGATTGATTTAGATATAAAAGTATATTTCAAGTAATAATAATGTTTAATATCAAAGTATATGTGCATTTTATTCTATGAAAAAATTGATATTGTATGCACACATTATTCTAAGTTTTTATGCATTTGTGTGGTCTTCTAGACATTTACAAATGTTATAATCCATTAAATTGTTTTGATTAATCACGATGTGTTTTTAGTTTAAAATAGAAGTTAGATTTAGAATTTCATTCATATCTATCTAAGGAAAAATATATGTATCGAGATATTGACATGTAACACATACTTTTCAACCAGTTTAATACATGATAGATGGATGATTCATGTGTTTTATGATATTATAAAACTTAATAGAATATAGGTGTTTTATCTAGTGGAAAAAGACTAATGTAAATGTATGAATTACTGAAGTGGAGGATAAATATCAAGACTATGTTGCATAATATTTTTTATTGACACATAAATTATAAATATCACTCAGTATGTTAGTGTTATAACTAAATCCTTTGACATTACATCTTATATGTCTCCATGAGTGTGATGTGGATAGTGGAAAACAATTATTCTCAAAAGAAAAATATAATAAAATTAACAATTAATAAAAGGTGAAACTTGATGTAAAGTAATTATTTCAAGGTTTAATCAAAATCGTACTCATTCAACCATCAAATATAAAGGGATTACAGAAACATACTCTTTGTTCGGTACTAAAATTAAAACTTATTCATGAATGTTTCCTATAGGTCATGAGAATATAAATCCACTTGGCCACTTGTTTGTATCCTTATGAGGAAAGAAATCAATTATTCCCATCCTCTAGATAATGATGCATGGAACCATAAACTGGGGCGGAGTCAGTGAGGGCAAGAGGGGACCATGAACCCCTAAAGAAAATGAAAAAATATATGTATACATATGTCTATATTTATTTGAAAATTTGAGATGTATAGACTCTAGGATTTATGTTGCCATTTAACAAACCTGCAACTGTAGCCAGAGTGTCTATGTCATCTCCTTGTGTCCACTGTGGCCTGGGTTTGAAACCTGGTCACAAAAATTATTATTATTAGTGAAAAATTCTTCCTATTTGAAGGATTATTTCAAAGTTGCTTTTAAAACGTAATAAATTTCTATAATTATGTAATCTAGAAAATTTGAGCTATATATGAGTTCCTATAGTGTGTATTAATTTTGGTTGTGGTTTAGGTTCAATACTTCTTTACGACAATATGCATTCTTTGTGAAAAACTCTTTAGATCCTTTTTTAAGCAAACTCTTCAAATCATTAATTGGAATTGTACAGCCCCTCTTCAAATTGAAAATTCTTATATGTTCGTTAAATCTAGTATTTAGATTACATATTTAAGTTTATCTATTAGGGAACATAAGTTTCAATCACATATTACCAATATAAGTAATAAAAAATAATATTAGTTTGTATTTTTCCTTGTCATGGGAGTTGGTTACATCCTTAAGGTATGATAAAAGAGATCCAAGGACAAAGTCACATGAAATCTACAAATAAACTAAAAACATGTTCTTACTCCCACACATATAGACAATCATTATATAATCTGGTTGTCTATATCATGTATGACATGTTCAATTTTATTAAAAATTAGATTGGTTTAGGAAAAAACAATTGTCCTGGTTGAGAAGTACTTTATGGACTTGTGGACTCCACTACCAAGACATCACAAGCCACATATTATATACTCATATATAAGTAACATTAAATGACTTATATTTAAGGTTTTTGTCATAAGCATCACATTTCATACCTACATTGTAAACTACAATCTACTAGCACAATTCCTTGTATAATTCAAACAAACTTCTACTAAATTTTTTTGAACATTAGAGATACCAAACTATAGAAATATCTTCACATAAGCATGGACAACTAATTTCTAACAACCTCTTATGAATGGAAAAACTAACAGGTCGAAAAATAAGATAATTGGATGTATAAGACGACATCATGTGGTTTCTACAGGTTATGTTTGCAATTCTAAACTTATAATGGAAAATAAATTGGAATTACTCAATATTGAGTGAAATTCCTATAGGAAATTTATTCTGACTAGATTACTAATATCCATGTTGAAATACCTTTACCAATTAATTTTATAAAATTGACAATTGTTTAGAAGAAAAAAAATATGTTTGTTCTCTGAGTGTGCTAACACAACTCATATTTCCGGTCAATAGTAAAAAAAATACATGTATACATCTTATGTTGTGCCAAATTATATTTTAGTGCACCCTTGAAAAAATTGATATTATATTTTAAGTAAGATTTATATATATATATATATATATATATATATATATATATATATATATATATATTATAATAATAAGGGAGTCCTTATTGTCGTGTCTCATAAAAACAAAATTATGAAAGAAAACACATAATGTTACATACTTTACCACAAAAAAATCAACAACGCAATGTATAAAAACTACCCATGACCGCAATTGTATTCTTTAATTCATTAGTTAAATTTATATTGGCCACTAATGATCAAATTGTGGCTCCACCCCTGAATATAAACAATGTTATCAATAGAACAAGTTCCAAAGATGTTTCTTATACAACATATTTTTCACCATATATTCTCATATGATGACTATTTTTAACAAATATCTCATGTGGCCTCTTTCGTCACATTCTTTTCATCTCTTCATTTGGAATTTAAGCACCTTCCCAAGTATGCTAAAAATCAACACTCCTAATATGGAAGTCAACACTAATTCCTGATATCATAAGAATCCTTGACCAAAGGCATTTTTAAGGGAACAACTTAGACAAGAGGACAAAATGTTAATATCATCTATAGTGGGGGTGGTTGATAGGGTGATTGGTTGTATAATAGTGAATTAATGTGATTGTAAGGGTGCTAAATGAAGGTCAAGAAAGTGTATGAATGTATATGAAACAAGTGTAACAGGAAATTTATCATGTATGAATGTGTGTGTCTAGAATGTAAATAATATGGGAAATCTGATATTGAACATAAAAACATCAACCTTCAACTTGAATATTTTTCATAGGAATGGTTCATAGTATATTCAAATAGAGAGTGAGGACATTAAAAATTACAAAACTATACAACTTAAAAGAAAACATCATTATATTTTTCGACTGATTGATTCCCCCTTCCTTGATGGATTGGTGTTTCATATAATAGAATCAGAAGAAAATAACTCAGATTTTGAAGCAGGCAATAACTTATATGATGGTACAAATTCATTACAGTAGGACCTTATAAACAAAAATTGCAAGTATATGGTATACACATAAATTTCATTACAGTGCTTACTTTTTATTTATTTCTTTGAACTATTCTTTCAGGATAGAAAATGATATCTTTCCAATTGCTATTCTATATAACTGACATTTTACATTTTATTATACGATGTCAATTTTTTTTGTTACATTTACGATGGTCTTCCCCTTAAATTCCTTATCATCGGTAAACACATATGTTGGGTTCACATATCATGTAGGGATAACATATTCTCTTAACCAACAACTTAACTTCCAACCTTTTCCTTCATCTTGGAGATTGCCCCCATGCCAGTTTTCTTGGTATCAATCAAGTAAAGACATCAACATGGTGCATTCAATAAAAAATTTCCAAACATTTGTCAACAATTTTCTCTAAAAAAATCAATACAAATAAACCATTCATAAAATATTAAGATACTATGATATTAAAGTAGATATAATTCCCCCCACCCACATCTCGTAGTATTTATCAAATTCTCGAGATGGTGGTAAATCAAGGATGTTTGTGTGTGTTATTAAAGCTTGGATCCCTTCATAGTAGACCATCATGATCCACCATTTGCATTATTCCTTGTGGGCAATATTGACATACTATGATTTCAATATATGTAGATTATTACTTATCAATAGTTTAATGATATTATTAATTTCAATCCACATTTCATGTTTTCTAATTAATGACATTATGATTCTCATTAATTGGAGTCATATGTCTCCCTTGGACTCATTACCTCCCTAACCACCTTCTCAATTGCATCTCTCCTGGCTTGGGAATTGACCTTTGCTTCTAAAATACATATTAATATCTTGAAATGAATTTTATGGTCAACGAATTTCTCATATTCATGGTCAGGGCCTAGACCGGGAGTGGTGTGATTGAGAAGGTGACTAGGAGGGCAATAAATAATTAATTATGATGTCCATAACAGTAACTATCTCTTGTTGCCGCATAGATCTTCATCTCAATCATGATAGTTCACGTATTATTTTGTATGTATAGGACATATAGATAAAAACCTAAAACAATATTGGCATGTATGTCTAATTCTTGCATCTCAAATTAAATAGGTGATAGTTCATATTTCTTTTCTTGTACATATTTCAAGTTTTATCATCCCAAGTCTTTCACATCATGCTCTAAATAAAGTCTTTCACATCATGTTTCTAAATAAAAAAAATACATATGATTATTTGGATAAGATCCCAAAGCATTCTGACATATCAACTCTAAAACAAGGTTCTTTCTCCCTATAATGAAAGAATAATTCTAATAAATAATATTTTTTGTATCAGATAAGTTGTTGCGTACTTGAAAATTTCCTTATAGAGGTGAGTATTAATTATGTATTAGAATTATTCTTCAATTATGGAAAATGACATTTTTTATTGCTACTATATATCAATCACATTTTACATTTTCTTATACGATCTCAATATTTTCTATTTCGTATAACATGGTATTTCGCTTAAATTCCTTTTCATTGTTCAATAGTATTTAAGCTCGCATATATCTATAGATTACATTTTCTCTTTACCAACTACTTAAATTACAACCTTTTTCTCCATCTTGGGTGACCCCCACCCATGCTGGTTTTCTCTATATATATCAAGAAAAGGAACTAAACATGGTGCACCAATAAAACAATTTCCAAATATGTGTCAACCCTATCTTTTAAAATATTCAATGAAAATCAAACAATCGCAAAATACTAAGATGTTGTAGTATTAAAATAGAAATATTTCTCTCCACCCACATCTTGTAGCATTGCCAAAATACATGGGAGGGTGGTAAATCAAGAATGTTTGTGTGTTTGTGATTCAAACTTGGGTCCATTCATCGGAAACCATCAGAATTAACCAACTGCACTATTCCTTATGGGTAATATTGATATACTATGGTTGCTATATATGTAGATTATTACTAATCAATAGTTTGATATAATTATTATTTTGCATCCTTATTTCATGTTTTCTAATTAACGACATTATGACTTTCCTTAATTGTACTCATATATACCCCTTACAATCATTACCTCCCTAACCATGTTCTCAATTGCCTCTCTCCTGGCTTGGGAATTGACCTTTGCTTCTCAAATCCATATTAATCTCTTGACATGAATTTTAAGATCAAGGAAGTTCTCATATTCAAGCAAAATATTATCCGGGACTAGGCCAGGATTGGGGTGATTGAGAAGCTGACTAGGAAGGAAATCAAGAATTAATTATGATGACCGTAATTGTAGTTATATTTTGTTGCCTTTAGATCTCTATCACAACCATGTAAGAATCTAAGGTACATCTCCTTTCCCTATGTATATCTTCCCAAATTATACAAAGAGAAGAAATCATTGCTATAAAGTGGCCAGAAAAGCATGTAAGAAGAATTCAACAATAAATCTTAGAACAGTGAAACAACTAGTATTATATATGAAATTCATGTTTAAAAATGTTTTTGACATGTAAGTTACTCCCCCATGCCCAAGATATGGAAGTCTACTCGCTCATGATGGAAAACACAAGTACAAGAGATGGAAGATGAAACTAAATATGACTCAAAAAGGAAAAGAGCAAATAAATCTATAAAAGAAAAGAAACGAGTGAGAATTCCAACTTGGAGATGAAGTCCCAAGATAGAGCTTCACCCTTTCTAAAGCTTCTTCTCCAGCAACCTTCTCTTCCGAAGGGTTCGAATGGATAATGGACGTCCTTGCTATAATCTTCTAAAGAAATAGAGTAGAGAAAGGGATTGTTTCCCGAGTAACCACATCTTCTTCCCTAAAATCATTTCTCCTCTGCTCTAGTTTGTTCTCTAGTTGAAAATTCTTCTAGACGACGAGAGATAACCATCCCTTGTGTGGACTTTTGTATTTAAAAATGAGGGAAGATTGTTTTAAAAAATAGCAGAAATTGATTGTGACATGGCGTGTTGTAGTAGGTACATAGTGTGTTGCCTTGAGTAAATGGTGTCAAAAATGCCCTGCCTAAAGAGTGCACGGCGTGTCGTCTAAGAGACACACTGTTTTGCTGATAGTTAGTGAAGATCTTGTATGATGTGAACACACTGTGTTCTAATAAACACACATAGTATTTTTTTTGGCAGAAAATATGACAATAACTTTTTTTAATAGGGCATGACAATCAGTCTAAGAGACACATCATGTTTCCTCTCATCAGGGGAAGGTGAAACCATTTTCATCCATACCCGATGTCTTCTTATGGGCACATGTTGTGTTCTATCTTGAAACTTTGAGAAGTCTCTTAGAACTTGTAAATTTTTTGCATAATTCAATTAAGTTCAGATTTTAGTCGGATTGAATCTATTTCTTTGTCATTATTGTAAAAATGATGATAATTTGTTTAATAGTAAATAAGAAAATGAAATTTCTAGTCTGGGAGATATGGCGGACCTAGGGTTTGGTCGTGGGAGCAGTGGTAGATGTGGCAAAGGCTATGGCAGTCGTGGTTTGGTGCACCACACTCGACATTCGGAGATGACATCTACATCAGGAGCGATGAGTAAAATAGATGAAGGTGATGAGGACATGGAACCGACACCTATCGACAATGGTGTTGCCAAACTATCCTACAAGGATGCAACCACTGGCTTGGTGGGTGGAAGGTTAACTTATTTGAACCCCACGACGTCGAATCTGATCAAGGACAAAGATATATCTGTGGACTTGTTTGGGGTTCTACCCTCAATCATGATTCATCGGGAAGTTACCCAGCCTCGACTCAAGCCCTAGAAATATGTCGTCGTCGTCAAGGTAAGAGGCATCAAAGTGGGATTCCAAGTTCCGGTCAATAAGATACAACTCCTCTGGCACCCATTAGAATCATTCAGGTTTATCGACCTAGAGCAAAGCTATTACATAGTCCAACTCATCAATGAAGAGGACTATGTGGTTGCCATGACAGGAGGACCTTGGACAGTCTTTGGCATTACCTATCATTCCAATCCTAGTCCCCCTCATTTAGGCCATCGGAACCAATACCCAAGAAATTGGTGGTATGGGTTAGGGTTCCTGACCTTCTGGTCATTCTATACCAGAACCAAATGCAATATAGAGCATGGGGAATCTGATTGGAAAAACCACCAAGATAGACTCCATTGCAACCCAAGGAAATAGAGGAAAGTTTGCAAGAATCACAATAGAGGTCGAAACTACTAAACCACTGCTCCATGTTGTATTCATCAACATTGAGCACTTCAAACTACATTATGAGAACCTACCCTCTTCCTACATGAAGTTTGGAAGGGTGGGCCATACAGATACTGAGTGCAAGTTTCTCCCATCATCACACGAGGCCTCGGCCTCCTCGTCCAATCTTGTCCCCCTCCCCGACGTCACATACACCATGGCAATTCATGCTAAAAAACCGGAGAGGCGTAAGGCACAAGAACAAAGCAAAGACACACATAAGGTCCCAGGGAAAGCTGCGGGCAAAACCCACGATGCTGGCAGTCCGATCCCAATATCAGATAATGAAGTCCCTGATAAAGAGAATGAGTGGGAAAAAGTGATGTGCAAAAAGAAAGAAAGAAAAAAAGACAAGCCAAAAAGAAAACTGTGCCATCCATGACTAACAAAGGTGTACCTGAGGTGAACACAGTAGTCATCCTTGAAGAGGATGAACTCAGCAAGGGAAGACAGTCCTCGGTAGTGCCAAATGCTTCATATCGATTCCAAGCTTCAAGGATGGACAAAATCCCTCACCAGCGTCCCTCCCTCCTTCAATAAGGCCAAGGAGGAAATGGTTTTGTGATGTTACGGAACCACAAAATAGTGTATCAAGCTGTCCAAAGTCCTAACAGAATTAGAAAGAAAGGGCACACCCAGGAGCCACCCTTGAATGATGCATTCCCTCCATCGGAAACCATCGGGATAGCTCGTTCGCTGGAGTTCCTTGATGAAGAGGATCCCCCCAGGTAGATGCTACTATGAATGTTGAAGACTCAGTCAGTGCTCAGGCAGTGGGCATGTGCACCACGATTAATTAAGCCACATCACCCCATTTCTGCCTCTTTTAATAAATATATGTTGCTGGAACATTTAATGGGCAAGGAAAAAGGCAAAGTTGGTCTACGAAGGACTTAAAATTCTCACACAAAATCCAACTTCTGGCAATTCTTGAACCATGATGTAGTGGCCTTGTCACATCTAGTATCATCAAGAAGGTAGGCTTCTCCACCTCCCATAGAGTCAAATCCATTGGTTTTTATGGTGGGATTTGTCTTATGTGGGATAGTTCACGTTGCAAAATTGAGATCTTGTGTAGCCATCGCCAGTTCATTCATTGAAAAGTTAACAAGGAATGGCATCTTACAGTGGTCTACGCTAGCCCAAACTCTACCAAGCGTAGATTCTTATGGAACCATTAATAAGAACTCTCTGCTATGATTTCATCAGCCTGGATAGTCCTCAGAGACTTCAATGCCATGCTTGATACCTCTAAGAAGATTGGTGGAACTTATTTCAATAAACATGCATCTAATCACTTCAATGAATGCCTTCTGAACACTGGCTTATTCGATGTGAAGATCCAAGGCCAGCTCTTCACCTTCCATATGGGACGGGTTAAAGAACGTCCATATCGTGTGGCCATCAATGCTGAGTGGATGCAAGCCTACCCAGATGAAACAGTTATTATTCTTCCTCGTACATGGCTAAATAAAGAAAAAGAAAAATACAATAACCTAAGATCAACTAATCAAATGTACTCATCATCATCGTCGTCATCAACTAAGCCTCAATCCCAATTATGTTGGGGTTGGCTACATGGATCCTTCTTTTCCATTAAGCTCTATCATGGGTCATATTCTGGTGAGATGTAGAGATTTAAAATCTCGCTTTATAAGATCTTCCCATGTTAATTTAGGCCTACCTCTTCTTCTATTAATTGTGCTTTCCTCAATAGTATCACTTCGTATAGCTGCATTAGTCGGTCTGCGTTGCACATGTCCATACCACCTGAGTCGGACATCCCACAACTTGTCCTCAATGCTCACCACACCCACTTTATTCCTGATATAGTCATTTCTCGAGCGATCTTTTCTTGTCTTCCCACACATCCATCTCAACATACGCATTTCATCCACGTTCATCTTGTTGATTCCTTGTTCTTCACCGCCCAACATTCACTCCCGTAGAGCATGGTTGGCCGTATAGCAGTTTTATAAAACTTACTTTTTAGTCTAAGAGGGATCTTCTGATCACATAATACTCTCCTCCATTTCAACCATCCTGCAGTGATCCTAAGACAAACATCATTTTGGACATCCCCGTCTGTTTGAATGATAGAGCCCAAGTAATGAAATTTATTACATTTTAGTATATCTACTCCGTCCAACTTGGCTCCACCATTCACACTACGAGATTGGCTGAAATTGCAATGCATATACTCAGTTTTGCTTCTACTAATTATCAATCCATTTGATTCTAATGCCTTTCTCCAAAGTTCAAATTTATCATTCAAACCATCTTTAGTTTTGTCAATCAATACAATATCATCAGCAAATAGCATACACCAGGGAACATCAACCTGAACATTCTTTATCAACTCATACATAACAAGAATGAATAGATATAGGCTAAGTGTGGATCCTTGGTGTACCCCAACTGTGATGGGAAATGTTGGTGTCTTCCCCTCAGGAGTCTTTACACTTGCAGTAGAGCTACCATACATGTCTTTAATCAAGTGAATATATTGGATTGGCCTAATCAAAAATACTAACAACATGAAATCTAAAATAATTGGTTTAGGAAACCAACAAATACCATATATAGTGGCATGGAATGGGGAGTGTGTTTGTATGAGTTAATGCTCATATTTTGATTTTAATTTGAGTGTGGTTGACAAATTTTCAAAATCGAAAATTTAACGTGTCAAAATTTAAACTTTAGTATATGTATATAAAAAATATAAAATCTCAGTTTGTTAATGGGTTAGAAATGAAAAAGTTGCTAGTTCATGATTTTTTTCTAATAACACATCTTATTGTAAATTGACTCTAAGCTAAGAAATTTTCATGGACATATAAGAGGAACCAAACCAGACTTTCTATTATGCCATTCCTGAGTTACAACCTTTACACTTATATGTAACACTAGCTAAAAGCAAATTCTAAGAATGTGGATTGCAGTTTAATTAGCACATTAAAAACACTAATGTAAACTACTACACGCGATAAAAAAAACTTGATGATTATTTGAATTTAATCTAAAATTTGATTTTTTTTCTCTAGTTTAATATCAGTAATAACAATAATTGCATACAACTTGGTAAGAGACCTCGAATAATATCCAATTGACTCCTTCTGGTATGCACAACAAAAACTAAAATTTATCAATTAACATCAAGTTGACTAATTTTAATTTATAGCTCAGAAAAAAATCAATAAGCATGTCAAAAAAATTGTAAAAAAGCAAAAATAGAAAGAAGGTTGATTAGGTGGTGCATACACACTTGATATGTTTTTATTATAGGTATATAGACTCTGTGGTAGAACAAAATTAAAAAATAAAACACAAAAAATTGAGAATTACAAAAAGAAATGTTGAGAGATCAGGTGGATAAAAGTTAGGTGACTCCCTTTAAGCTATAAGCAATGTTTTCAGAACCGAACCGGGGGTCGGACAGGTACTGACTCAGACCGGATTGAGTTGGGTTCAAATGGAGTGGTTGAACCGGTTGGACCAGAAATGATGTCAGCATGACATAAAAAATTGAACAGGAAAAACCGAACCGGTCACCATGATAAAAGGCAATTAGCGGTCAGACCGGTCAAACTGG